>SKCR01028157.1:0-43774 GCA_019454045.1 Zanthoxylum bungeanum
TCAAGTCGAAGGACCACTATGCTACTCAACCCGAGAAGATTCTTATTGACGTTGGTGTACCATCCATTAAGAATCTTCGGTGAGCCGTTCAGTGTTTATCCATTATAAACACCTACACATCTATACGAGTCTCCCTAGACTTATGGTTCATTGGAATAAACCATCAGACCAAGTCACGATATACGACATGTACTGGTCTCAACAGATTTGACTAACCGACCCATGTTAGTGAATCTTGACCAGGAACTTTATTCGATAATATACATATATATATATATATATATATATACACATATAGCAATAACACTTCCCAATGTCAATTACAAACTATCTTTGTAACTGTGTATTGCATTATATATTATCGGGTCTTTGTCTAATATATACATATCACTAAACCACGTTTAGTTTCAATCTAATCGTAATCAGATCGAATACGTATATAAAAACAAGAGGTGCAACCATAAATAAGTAATATTATGGAATAAGGGGATGTTCGTATTGATGAATCAGACATAAATACGGTCCGGATTGGCGCTCTGAGCACCAACCCCAACAACGTCTATACTAGTCTCCAAGACTAATGGTTCATTGAGAAACCATTGGAATCATATATTCCGGTATACGACATGTACCGGTCTCAACGGGTTTACTATACTGACCAAGTGGTGTAAACCTTGACCATAAACTGTCTGAGAATGACAACGTCATGATACTTCTCAATGTCCGTTGCGACGCTGTTGCAAATGTATCATGACTAATCATTCTAGGGTCATTACGTCTTTACCATATAGAAAGATAGATTATATTATAGAAACTGCATATATTATTCATAATAATAATGTTTTACAGAAGTATTCAACAGAAATACAACCGGGAATTGGCGCTCTGAGCACCAACCCCAACAGTTTTTCATTTCATTTTATTCTTAATATAATACATTTTACAAAGACAAACTCCATTGAAGAAACAAAAGGAAGCTTGTGAAAAGAAAGAAGATATCAAAGAAAGCTTGGATTTTAGTAAGTTTCTTCAACTTACTATTAGAAAGGAAATTGTTCCTTAGGATCTAGGCTTTAACATATGATGTTATTAGGTTATTTCTTTCTTTATTCTTTGTGTTTTTGTTGATGGAAGTTTTGATGGAAGTGTTGAGCATGTGTGATGAAAGAAGATTGTGACTATTGTAGTTATAAGCTTTCTTTTAAGGTTTTGGAAACCATGTTGCTAATCTAGAGTTTTTGACCCACTCTTAGATGACCTAGATTTGATCTTGAGTTGTTTCATTGTGTTGAGACTTGGATTGGATGTAAGAATGATGGTTGAAGTAATTGATTTAACCAATTTGGTCTAATTTGTCCAATTTGATGAAATTGAAAAATTATGGTTCATGACCAATTCCAATTTGGGGCTTTTCATATATGTTGTGTATTTGGATGTGTATATGGTGCATATAAAGTTTCATATTGATTGGATTACATCTTGATGTGTTTTGAGACATGAAATGATCAAATGGACAAAATGCCCACCTAAGGAGGCTCACGGCCAAGAATTAGAATTTGAAGATTTTTGGTTGCCTTGGCGTTTTAATATTTTGAACATGCTAAGTTCATCTTAGAAATGATTTAGAATCATTCAAAATTGATTTGATCAATTTCGGATTAAAATGGACAAAAATACCAAGTAAGGGTAATTGGTAAATTCACTTAAATATGATTTATTGAACTTTATTTCATAATTTGATTATTGGAATATTAAATAAATGTGTTTATTTAATTAATCCGAGAAAAAGTTTTGAAATCGGAAAATTTGATTTTCCACCGATTCCGTTGCGTTACCTGATTTAGCCCCTAAAACCCCTACACCTATTAAGACGAGACTAAATTGTATTTGATCATATTCTCAAGTTAATAGAGAATTGACAAAGTTTTGTAAAATAAATGATATTAAACCGATTAAATTTTCAAGAGATGTTCCAACACGTTGGAATTCAACTTATTTTCTTTTATGTCAAGCATTACAATACAAAGATGCATTATGTGGTTTTTTTTTTCTCAACATGTTCAAAATATCACACTTTATCATAGTTAATGGGATATTTGTGAAATTTTTTTAGATATTTTAAAAGTTTTTAATGATGATACTTTAATTTTTAGCAGTGTTTATTATCCTACAACACATTTATTTCTTCTTGAAAGTTTGAATATTGTTGGTACTTTGGATGAACATGATGAAAGTAACGATCCTAATGATTATGATGATTGATAATTGTAAAATTATAAATTTACAAAGGGGAAATATCTTAAAATTGTAATGGAACTACGTGAGCTTTAATTCCTCTCACCCTTGGAGGATACGTAGACAACTTAAATTTTTAAAAATTTAAGCTCAAGCTCTTCAATGTAATAATTTTATTTATTTATAAAATTAATCTCATTTATTTAATTTATTTTCGAAATTCAAAAAAAAAAGATTTGGAACCGAACCGGTCGGTTCCGGTTCCACTTAAATGTGGAATCGAAAACCGGCCGATTCGGTTCGGTTCCGAACCGGAACCAAACCGCCGGCGGGGTCTAGTCATCACTGATATCCTTCATCCCCTTTTTTTCACCTTCAAAGTCGCACGATTTCAGCACATAATCCATAGGATTTTGAGCTTTCTGTATCGAACAACAGAAATGAGGCTTTAAATAAAGCAAACATATAATCCCACTAAGATGAAATCACTTCCAAGAAAATAAATCAAATTGTTAGGCAAAAATAGTTGGAAACAAAATTTCAAGAATTCACGTTTGTAAAAAACGATGCCACGAGGTTTCCAATGTCTTGATAAGTCTGTGATGGTAAGACGTCACAAATGATCATAATATTTTTGATAAGTCAAAGTTTACTAAAGAACGATATAAAGAAATTCATCTCTAAATTTTATTAAATCAAAAAATATCAAAAAATTCTTTTAAAAGAATAAATTTATACCCTTTTTATAAAGTGGCTAACTCTAATTCTACTTAATATGATAATCATAATTATCTAAATCCATTAATAAAATAATATTTATATTTTAGCATAATTACTTTAAATGCACAAGGTTTCAACAAATCAGTTCGAAGTAGGCAATTTTTCGTTTGCTGCTCCAAGCCACTTATGGTGTTTTTATATACTCGTAATCAGAATGAGATAGAATCAGAATGAAACGAAATCGGAATGAGTTGGAATGAAAACGGTAAATTATAATCAGAAAAAATTGTTTACTTACCTATAGGAATCAGAATCGGAATAAAGTAGTATTATCATTGATGTGTTTACTTTATCTAGTAATCGGAATTAATTGTTAAAAAATTACAAAAATACCCTTAGTGATAATTATATATTAATTTATTATTTATAAATTTTTATTAATTTTTAATGTATTAAATTACTAAATATTAAATTATTCTTTTATTAAAATATTAAATATCATTTTATTAATAATTATTTATTAATTTTATTTATTATTTATTATTTAAGTACTAGTTAATTATCACTTAATTAATTAATTATTAATGTATTAAATTACTAAATATTACATTATTCTTTTATTAAATTATTCTTTTATTAAAATATTTAATATAATTTTATTATTAAAAAATTTTAATTTTAATTATTATTTATAAATTAAGTATTAATCAAGTATTAATTAATTAATTAATTATTAATGTATTAAATTATTAAATATTAATTTTTTATTTTATTAAATTATTATCTTATTAAAATAGTAAATATTATTTTATTATTAAATATTGTTAATTTTATTTATTATTTATAAATTAAATATTAATTAAGTATTTCTTTATTAATTAATTATTAATGTATTAAATTATTAAATAATAATTTATTCTTTTATTAAATTATTATCTTATTAAAATAGTAAATAGTAAATATTATTTTATTATTAATTATTGATTAATTATTAATTGTTAATATATTTTATTTATTATTTATAAATCAATATTAACTAATTAGCTTATTGGTAATATTATAATTTATCATCAATAATGGGAATGAGAATCTCATTCTCATGTGGGTGGTGGGAATGAAGCTCTCATTTCTCATTCCCAGATGTATGAGCCACACTTCCATTTTCATTCTCATTTTTATTCAATTTTGGAAAATAGACAACCTTAATGTAAATGATTTCCATTCCTCAATTCTCATTACCCTTAAGTAAACACACCATTAGTAGTTAGTATATGGTAGAAATGGAAAAAAAATAAAAATAAAGAAAAACCACTTGTTAGTAAGGTCGTATAAATTTTCATGTAAAATGCTGATTCGACTCGCTTGGGTTTGAAAAAATAGCAATTCATGTCCGGGCCAGGTTGATCCTCTAACATTGGGGGTGGCAAAACGAAACAGCGAATCGAATTTGTATCGAATCATACACGAATCGAATCCAAATGTGATGGATTCGTATTCGATTCGTTTAATAAACGAATCGAATACAAATATTCGTTTAGTCATGATATTATTTAATATCATAATTTATCATAATTGATTTACATTAATTCTTCATAAATATATACATATAAAATATGTAATTAATATATTTATTAAAAATATCTCACCAAATATCGAAAATATTATTTTATCTATGGTAATTAGTCATAATTTCTCGAATCTTAATTGAAAAATAACAAAAACTAGTAAAAAAATAAAACGAATCATAAATGAATAAACAAATCCACGAGCTTAAATTCGTATTCGATTCGTTTAATAAACGAATCGAATCTAATTGACCCATTTATTAAAAGAATCTATTTTTCCAAACCCGTATTCGTTTTAAAGCGAATCGAATCGAACGAATAAATGAATCCTGACCCAAATTGCCACCCCTATCTAACATGTCCCACATTTGTATTTCTAACTTTTTTTTAATTCCAAAATTTTTTATTACTTTTTAAAATTTTTACTACTACTTTTTTGGCTTGAAATTTTATGTATTACATATTTACGAGACATAAAATAATCAATAGTTATATTTCAAAATAATTAATAAATAATTTTTTTTTGCCACCCGACCTGCTCGGGTTTGAAAAATAAATTTCGGGTTTAGGTTTGCTAATCCCCTGACCCGATCCCGCTTGTTTGAAAATTTCGACCTGTACCCATCCCCTCAACCCGTCGGCCTGGTTGAGGGTAGGTAGGTAATTCGACGGATGGGGTTTTTGCAACCTGTTAAAAAAATTACTAATTATTAGTAGTGAATGTTAATTAATTGCCATGAAGTAATTCATTTGGATAAGTCTCGTGTCCATTAGGGTTGGGTATGTAAACTCGTTAGGTCGGAGAAAATCTTCTATGCAACAATGGTACCACGTCATCCATGCAACAAGCCAATCATTCACTGCCACGCGTGCTAAAAATTAAAAAACAACTAAAAAATAGGTGAAGAAACTTTACATGTCATTTTTTAATTCGCTTGTGGTACCACGTCACCCATACCACTGTTGCACCAAAGAATCTCTCTCGTGAGGACATCCAACCCTCAAAATTATATGAACAAAAGTAGAGAATAAAACTAAAATATCAATTTGTATGTCCTTTTAGATTTCCCCAGAAAAAAAAAAAAGACTTGTATTACATAACTGTGAGCTAGGGACAAGCAGTGATGGTTAATTGGCTTGTTACTTGCTTCAAAGTTAGACAAAGTGCTCAGTTGGGTACTCATGTTCATAGCCGTTGTAATCATAATACAATCTTTCTCCCTTCCTTATATCTCTGTTTGCAATCAGCAACACTCGGCACTCTCCGTTCACATCATATCTCACACATTTTAGGTTTTGCTTCTTTCTTCCATCACTGCATCCGAAACAGCATTTTTATTCTATCAAAATGTGGAACAAATGCAAGGTCTTTACCATATAGCATAATGTATTATAGGTTTACTTTGTTTTTCATGTCATTAAATAAGCCTAGATTTATACTTAGAGGCTACATCTACATAATAGGTTAATTCTCAAATGTGCCAATTGAATTTATCAAATTTTTAGGAGGCCATATATATGATGAGCATATACTATTCTCTGTGAAGGTAGAAAGTTAAATTCAAGTCTGAAGAACTTACGCAGTGTGATTGTTGATGCCATTTACAAAACGGGCAATGTTACCATGCTTGTAAGGACAAACGACAAGGCTCTGAGCAGGATTACCAGCGTGGAGCAGTGTCATTGTACTATCTCCATCATCATTTTCACGATTCTTCAAATAGTCAACATCTCCGACATATTCTGTAATTATTGTTAAATCTTTAATGAATCCATCTGCCTGTACAGTGAATCTGTTACAAACATATAAGCATTCTGAGATACGTGTCCACGTGAATCCACATAAAATATATGAAAACAGATATTATTTACACATACCCTTCCTTATGATCATAAACAACCATCAGGGGAGGCCATTCCCCTCTGTTCATCATGCTTTTGCACAAATTTAAAGTTTCAGTATCTTCTTTGGACATTACCTGAAATGCAGTTAGAAACAAATTCAGTAAGATCTCAATCCAAGAAGTTACTAACACGATAGCGTAGCGCAAGGTCATATAGAATATAAGGAACAAGAAAATTATCAAATGCATATGCTTCAATTTGAGAGCTATTATATCGAGCAACATACGCATGCCAATCAAGGAAGCTTATATATAATGCAGCATATTTAATACATCTACCTGCATTGGAGTTGAACAGTGGCGCTTAAAATATCATTCTATTTGTCTAGTGAAGAAATATGCACACTTGACTTGTAGTTTAAAACATTATTACAATTGCGGAAGATTTTACAACATGACAATAACACCATCAACAAGATTTTACAATATTTGTAAGTCATTGATTGACATCCAATTTACCTGCATTCCTCCCTTCTCGAGAGCTGCACGATTTGAAGACCTCGGTGCCATGCCAGGCACATAAGTAAGTTCATTACTAAATTCTGTTCTGGAGGCTCTAAGAGCCGTTGCAAGTGATGCCATTTGTAGCAACCTCCTTTCAGGATCGTCGGTAGGGTTGAATGGCAACAATTTTCTTCTCTTCTTTGACAAAACTAGACCACTTGATCGTTTTCGCTTTCTCAGGTTGCCTATTCAAAACAATAACTCTAATTAAACTCTACCCATCAATGAGAAAAAGGAAAATAATTTGGAAAAATAAACCACTACCAACAAAATGAACTTGTCAATTACCAAATACCTTGAGTCTGTTTCTGGGTTAAGTCCGTGGACCTCTGAATGTGAAAAAAGTCAATAATTTTGGTTTGAACAAGAGGGAAAGCTGCAAATAATTTATAATAAAAAAAGTTATTAATAAAATAAATTAGAATCGCTCAAGGTGAAAATTTGAATGCATTTAATAAAGAATTCCATCTAAAAAGATTGCAAATGACTCAGTAAATAAGATAATTAATTTTCTTGATTTATTTGGGATCTAAGAATATAATTACAAATACAAGAAATTGATTAGATCAAAATGACATAATCTTCAAGATATTTCATCAATCTAAAAAACAAATATACCCATAACCAGAACAATAAATTAAAATCCAAAAACTAATTAAAAAAAAGAAGCTAAAAATATAGTAAAACATGAACATACATTTAGGCATCTTGTGATAAGAGCAAGGAGGACAAAACCAAGAGCCTTTGGGCACAGAAACAAGAATGGGTCTGAGACAAAAGAGGTGAAACCCGTTATCACATTTGTCGCAGAGAAGAAGCTCGTCGGGGAATTCACCGGACTTGCATTTCTCGCAGCGAGCATCGTCGTAATCGGAGTTTTGGAATGCAGACGGAGGGTGAGTATTTGGTTTTGGAGCTTGAGTTCTACGTCCCATTATCATTGTTGAAGAAACCAAGAGACTTTGGGCAAGGATTGTGAGTTGGGCGTTTCGTTTCGTGGATTTAATCTTGGAGCCAATTTAGGGCTTTCTTTCGCGCGCTAAATCTTGGTGTCGCGGCAAATAGATGTTCGCGCCATTTTGTTTTTTTCCCTTGGCGCGAGTGGGACTTGCTGGGCTTACTACGAGGGAGTTATTTGTTTAATGTGAGAATTTCAGTGGGACCCTTCATTTCTATCAAAATGTCTGGTAAGAGAACAGTACATAGCATAATCTTAGGAGTGGCAATGGACCGGGCCGGGTCGGGCATATGTTTTGATAAGCCCAGCTCGAGGTTGGGAATTAAAATTCAAGCCCGAGCCCGGGAAAATCCCGGCTCGAACTATTACAGGGCCGGGCCGGCCGCCCCGTCTCAGGATCAGGTTAGTGTCGGGCTTTACCTTACCAGATTTTTTAATATAAAAATAATTATATATATATATATATATATGTATATAATTTATTTTATATATATATATATATGTATATAATTTATTTTATTATATATATATAATTTATTTTATTATATATATATATATTTATTTTTTTCTTAAGCCTGAGCCGGGCCGGGCCCAGGCTTTTTGAGTGGAGCCTGGCTCATGTTGGGCCTCTAATTTTAAAGTCCGGTCCGAGTTTTTTTGATCACGGACTGGGCCGGGCCAAGCTGGGCCCGAGCGTTTTTGCCATGTATGCATAATCTGTACTGGCAATTTAAATCATGGGGCTAGTATATAATACCCAGAGATATCACATATCCTTGAGAAATCTAACATTTGAATCAAATCAATGGTCTGATTTAAAGATTCAATCAAATAATATTTTTTAAGTAATAAATTTACGATCAATATATATTTTGACTATTAAACATGTAACTTTAACTATTAACATAAAATCAAAACTAATAAATATGAAATATTTGTGAACTTTTTTTTTGAAACGAAATTGAAATTCATTACTCCATAAAAGTAAAGATACATGAGATGTTTGAAGGAAAGTTTCCTTTCCAAATACCAAGTGAATGTCCTTTACTAGCTTCCTTAGCTAAAGCATGTGCAATAGCATTGCTAGATCTAGAGGTGTTGCAAAATTTAGATCATGCTAATTTTGATAACCTTTCCTTAATATCTTCGATAATCCAAAAAACTCCAGTCATGTTGCCCTTCATGTTAGAAACCCAGCTAACGATATTTTGACAATCCAACTTTATGTAAATAGGTTGAAATTGAGCCTCAATTGCTACTTCCACTCCAAAAATGACTATTTCCACTTCCGCATCTTCTACATCCCCATAAAATTTAGTGTATTTGATGGCTGCTGCAACCAGAACCTACCAGTATTTCTGATAACAATGCTAATACCTGATGTCTGGTTGGCTTTATCTACTGTTGCATCCATGTTTATTGTGAAAGACCCAATTGGAGACACTTCCCGACTTGCTGCCTTAACCACACTCTCTTCATCATTCACACTCATTGCATGACTTTTCACTCTTCTGTAACCTTCAATGGTTGCATCTGTTTTTTTCAAGGATCATGCATGATCCTCAATTTTCTTCTAAAAAATAAACTCATTCCTGGCAATCCAAGTAGCCCAGCAAATAGCCACTACCAGTTCGATTTCCCTCTTATCAAACTCTTTGGCCCTGATTATATTTTTAAATTGTGATAGCTTCCAGACTTTGTAAACCAATTTACATTCAAAAAAAGCATGAGAAATTGTTTCTAATCTTCTTCGACATAGCTGGCATCTAGGGTCCTATGAAACTTTCTTTTCCATAAGTTCTCTGCTGAGGTAATAGGTTATTTTCTACCGTTTAGAAGAAGATTTTGAGCTTGGCTGGAAAGTCCAATACTCATATCATATTCCATTGATTGAAAAAACCTACTGAGGAACTTGTTAAGTTTGTAAACGTCAATTTCAAAGCAACTTGGTACCCAATTTTTTTTACAGAATATTCATTTTTTTTAATCAAAGTGCCAAACAATCTAATTTGTTTGAGGTCTTCTAGGCAGACAAATTTTGATAATCTCTGTTACATCCATCTCCAGAAAATGTAGTATAATTCTCTCATCCCACTAGTTTCTTGGAGTGATAAACAAGGAAACTGTTGCATTTTGTGTCAGGGCAAATGTTGTTATCGGCTTGAAAGTATTAGGTATTGGTATCCAATTATCCTGGTGAATCCATATTTTTTCCTCATTTCTAATTCTCTATCGAGCCCCCTACTGCAACACATGCCTACCCCATATAATGTTTCTCCATATAAATTAGAGGTTATATAGTTCCTTGTCTTTAAGGTTTTGGCCATCAAAGATATAGGATCTTGCATCACACGCCACCCCTGTTTGGCCACTAAATCATGATTAAAATCGGTCAAGTCTCTTAAGCCTATACCCATCTGGACTTAGCATGGCACAACTTCTCCCATCGTGCCCAATGAATCATCTTATTCTCCTTCATTGATCCCCATCAAAAAGAGGTAATAGATTTGTTAATATCTTCACAAAGGCTTCGTGGAATCTTGAACACACTCATTGCGTAAGGAGATACAGCTTAAGCTATAGCCTTAATCAACACTTATTTTCCTCCACAAGAAAACAGCTTGTTCATCACTCTGAGTTTGATTTCATTGAAGAAGCTATACTTATTTATCCCAATCATTGAGGGCAGTCTCATATACCTTTCATGTCGAGATACCACCTGTAATTGGAAGACTTCTTTGATTGAAGTCTTATGCTCAACTCTTACTTTTCCACTAAAGAACATGAAGCTTTTCTGATAGTTAAAGACTTGCCCAGAGGCTGCTGCATACTTATAAAAAATAGATTTCAAATACCTACAATCTTCTACAGAAGCTCTAGCGAATATGAGGCTATCATCAGCAAAGAGAAGATGATAAATTTTAAGCTCATTGTTGAATCTAATCTCATGGATCATCTTGTTCTGTTCTGCTTGCTAAAAGAGATTGGAAAACACCTATGCACACACAATAAACAAGTATGGGATAATGGACTGTTGGAGTTGGTGTTTGAAGCGTCAATCCAAATAATGTATTGTACGTTATATTAATATTATTATTAGTAAAATAACTATATTTTATTTCAACCTTATTAATAGTAATGTCGTAACATCAATCTTAGAGTAGTCATGTAGTAATACTGACACTAGGTGGTCCAACTTTGGGATAATATTACTATTATAAACTATTCTTAAAGTAAATATTCATAGTCATTGGTTTCATAATACGGTCGAATTTCTATGACCTATAAGACTAGCACATGTCGTATATTGGAATTGGAGTTCCAATGGTTTAACCCAATGTACCATGAGCAAGGGAATGTCGTATAGACATGTGGGTATTCGTTGGAGCAAATACTGAATGACTCACAGGTGATTCTTAATAGTTAAAAGTACACAACACCGTCAATATGAATCTCCTCGAGTCGAGTAGCATATATAATCCTTTGACTATATGATAACATTGATTTTGTGTGTGATCTTCCACACATTGATGTCATATATGTGATAGACTTTTCATAGTCTGACCGTTAGATGTTTGTTGGGTATGGATCGATGCACTCGTTAATCAATTGTGTATCAAGATAGGATTTGTCGGCCCATATGTGTACCATTAAGGGTTAAGGTATCCACATGAGTAAGTCACGATTCTTAAGACTTTGGCCAAAGCCGATCACCTAGGATGGATCACATATATCAGAAATGGTATTCTGATTAGTTGTAAAGAATCGTGTATATGTCGACAATATGAGATGTGCACCTCGGAAACTTGACGCTTGTAACGACAGGAAATCCCGACTACTGTTACATCGTGAGACGAGTGATTACATAATAAAAAGTTTTAGGTTGGACACATAAGCACTCCTGAAATGACTTTGGGAACAATCGGTAAACTCCTCGAAATTTTGATACGAAATTGTACGATAGTCCACTCCGGACAACTCATGGTGTTTGGGCCATAACTTTCTCATATGAACTCCGATTGTTATGAATTTTATATCACCGGAAAGGTGCGATCGAGACCTACAACTTTCACGTTGAATATAATTCCAAATTCAAACCAGAAATAAGTTAAAAATATAGATAAAAAATTCAGATGAATAGTACCTAAGGGTCATTCTAGTAAAATATCAAAGTTTTTATAAATTTCTACATTCTTCCCTAATTTTACTAATTTAAAATAACCCATAGTATATAAGGGGGTACTATTCAATATTTCACAAAAATTAGAAAAGAGAAGAAGAAGAAAACGTGGGAGAGAAAGAAGAAGGAAGAAAGAAAGAGAAAGAGAGAAGAGAATGAAGAAGAAGGCAAAAGAATAGACAGGTACCATTCCCAAAAGCTAGAAGGAAGATTGACAACTATTGGAGGCGTGGAGAAGTGATGGAAATCAAAGGAAAAGAGGTGAGAAAAACATGACCCAAGTTGTGATACATTGAGTTTTAATGATTTGATAATTTTATATGTTGTTGCCTTGAGTGTGGTGATGATTGAATGATTTTGTAATAAGAAAATGGTGATTGTGGGAAACCTCAACTTGTTAAATTTTGGGTATGAAATTAAGTAAAAGTTATAGATTGGATATGAGTTTATATTGAGAATGATATTGATAATATTTTGGATACTTATTGAGATTATTTTCTTGTGTGGAAGTATGGGAGAGTGTTGAGCAAATTGAGCATGAAATGATGAAATTAAGACCAGAAATTGGCCTAGCATCGCGACGCGAACTGGAAATTTTTCCAGATACGTTTCTGGATTGGTGCGCATCGCGACTCGTAAGCCCTGCGTCGCGATGCGAACTAGGAATTTTCCCAAGTATGTTTCTGGAATGATGCGCGTTGCGACGTGCAAGGCCTTGCTTCGCGACGCGTGATCAAAAAATTCCCCAAATCAGTTTTAAATCATTCCATCTTCACACCAGCGTATTAGAGGCCACCCTAAAAGCCTCGTATTTGCTCGTGTATAGATATTACATCATGAGATAAGTATGATATGCCTTGACATAATAATAAGTGATTGGGTAGATAAACTTAGTTTAATTCGGAATATGTTCCCCATCTCACTTTCTAATCAAGTTATCAATTGTAGATCATCGCAAGAACTACAAATTTCTTCAGCGAAGTGAGGTGAGGCTAGCGTGATTTCAAATATGTGAGTGGACCTTTCTTTTCAAAGTTTATTTTACTTATATATTTTGATGCCAGACTTACTTTTTAAGCACTTATGGTGTTAGCCAGATCTTACTTTCAGTTGTTTTAAGAAAAAAACATGTTTAAGAAAGATTTGATTTCAAAAGCTTGAGATTTATGATTTTCGAGACATGGGGGAAAAACCCACCTCAGTATGTAACTTTATACAAACATTGAATTGACGGATGACATGTGCACATGTAGAGGATTGGGGGGACGACGATATGTAACGCCCTCAGATCCTAGTTCAGGACTAGGGATGACAGATGCCCCTGGATCATAGATTCAGTGCTTGAAGGGTAGCATAGATCTACACCCCCAGTTCTAGTTCAGTGGCTTGGGGGACGACGATACGTAAAGCCCCAAGACGACTAGTTTCAAGGACAGATGGTGGCCTGCTTTGGGGGACGGTGATATGTAACGCCCCAATATCATGGATTTGCAATCCTAGCTCTAATTAGGCGTATGGGGGGACGGTGATACGTAACACCCCTATACGTCAGGATTTCAAAGACAAAGATCAGTTTTCAGATACAGATTTCAGAGATAGTTTCCAGAGAGAAGTTTTCTTGAAAATGAAAGTTTTCAGAAACAACGGTTTTATAAGAGACTTTCAGAAAAGATAAGGTTTACAAAAAGAGTTTTCAGAAAAAAAAAGTTCAGAGTTTTCAGACAAGAAAATAGTTTTCATATAAGACTTTTTCCTAGGAGGATTTTAGTTTTAGAACCAAGCATTTTCATAATAGTATTTCAGTTTTCATTTTAAATCGTTCACTCACTTAGATCGTACAAACTAGGGGTGAGCAAAACCGGTTTCGGTTCCGGTTCCGCATGGAACCGGAACCTACCCAGAAAAATTCGGTTCTGCACTAAGTGGAACCGGAACCTACCCGATTAAACAGGGTACCCTATTATTCGGTTCTAATTTGGTTCCGGTCCGGTTCCGGTCCGGTTTCGAATTACCCTATTTTAAAATATTTTAATGAAAAATACATTCCAATACGAGTCCGTAGGAAAAAACGGGGACCAAATCGGAGTGCGGAAACTGCTGCATTACTTTGCTTTGCTGCCATTGCCCTGTTTCTTCTGAATTTTCATAAAAAAATAAAATAATAATTTTTTTTTAAAAAAATAACGAAGTTAGATCCAAAAAAGACCAAAGACAATATGAAGAAAAAATAACGGCAAAAAAAAAACTATAAAATAAATATAAATGTGATTCTTGACTTAACTATAAGTGAATTAAGTGTTTCAGCAAAATATCGGAAAAAAGAATATATAATACTGAATAAGCATACAAAATCAAAAAAAAAAAACAATAAAAGAAAGTATAAAACCGGTTCCATGGTCCGGTTCCGGTTCCGATCATTTTGGAACCGGAACCTACCCGGATAAAATCGGTTCCTTCATTTTTGGAACCGGAACCTACCCGATTACAATCGGTTCCGATTCCAAACCCGAAAAATCGGTCCGGTTCCAACCGGTTCCGGGTAAACCCGGAACCGTTGCTCACCCCTAGTACAAACGGTCTAACCCCATCACTCATAGTTTCTCTGTTTTGCAGGTATTCCCGAAGGACGAGCTCGAGAGGATGGATACTGATGGAGTCACTAGAGGGTCTGGCCCACCGGGTCGAGTCAGAGTTCAATTCAGCCAGTGTCATAAAATGTCAAGTAACATATAATTTGTTTAGTAAAGTATACACACGTAAAGAGTTATAAGTGTTCTGTTGGACAATTATGACCCATAGCATCACTATTTGTAAAAGAAATTGTGGTTTTTGTACAAATTAACTATGTGACAATGGAAATTGCATTTTATCATTTTGTAATTAGATTACTCGTATATATAAATGATAAAAGTCCTTATGATTAGTTCTGGATTATAAGATATGAGACAATATCAATCCACAAAGGTTTAATCATTAAATATCCATAGTCGTAGTATTATCGAGACTGGACATCGATAATGCAGAATAGACTAGTATTGCACTTGTGCGTGTTATGGAAGCGTAACAACATAATTCTCATATATTTAAGTATTGGATACTTATGCAAGTGTGATAGGAGGTTGTGTTTATCGATGGTACGAAAACAGCTTTGCTCTGGATAGACCCCGCGGAATCCCATTGGTAGTATGACTTTGAGTATATGGGAATCCGCTTCAGGGTAGGTGTATTCGGTCTTAACTTGAGACTTGCATCGCTAGTACTTGTGACAATCAATACGCTTTGGTTTTGGTCGTCCGTGACTTTAACAGGTTCTACGTACGCCTCTTCTGGGTTTATTGAGAATCGTAGTGTATTGGGTGTGATGTCAAGACGGAAGTATCACTTCAGTCATATGGAGATGATGATCACGCAGGGATACAGAACCGGTTCTCTATTATGTTGCAACTATCGGGATAATATGACAAGGTCATGATTATCCGATTATAGAGACTAGTTGCTTGTGATCCGATATATGCTTCATACGTGGTAGACATTATTTCAGCCTCAGGCCTTGCATGTGACATCAGATACTGGATCGCAATACGCAATACTATGTATACTACGCCTGACATAGATTATATATTCCTTAAAGAATATTTCTGGAGAATTGGGTAGGCACGACGCTTTGCTAGAAGCCAACCATGTCTCGTAAATCGGTTAGAACGTGGTATGAGGTACGCACATGTTCGGATAGTCCGACGACCGGATTTACGGCCAACATATTCAGGGATCTCATGGGTCGCTTCCCGAAGATGCACCGATGACGTATGACTCGAACATAATTAATCTTGGATTAATTACGAAGAGAATTTATCTAAGATAAAATTCAATTAGAAGAGAGAGAACGATTAATTCGGAATTAATCGATAAAATAATATATTCGATATATTAAATGAAATTGGATTTCGACGCGAAATTAAAATTGAATTTTAATTCGGGCGAACGAATTAATTTAGAATTAATTCGCGAGCGACTTTAACGGTAATTTTGCTAGGCATAATTATTTAATTAAATTTGATTTAATTAAGTCGCAACTGAAAATTCGTTAATTCGAAATTAACGAACCCGAGCCCGGAATGTGTTTGCGGGCCCACTCGAATTTTGAATTAAAGTGGGGCCCACAAGTCACATCACAAGTCACATCAAATGTCACTTTAGTGATGTAAGTCTTTTGTGATTGACATCTAGTCATTTTTGATTGATATGAGTAGTTGGAGGCATTAATGGTATTTTTCCCTCCAAACTTGGTTTTGCTTTTTGGAAAAGGATATACCAAAGTTTTGTTTTTGATTTTTTAATAAGTGGTATTTGGTTTTTGAAACAAAATACAAGAAAACAAAACTCTCCCAAATTTCTCTCATTGGCCGAATTCTACAAGTTCAAAAGGGAAAATTTTGTTGCAAAATTTTCCTTTGCTAGCACACAAATAGTTCATACAAGGTGTTAGGGAAACCTCCACATTGAGTTTGGAATCTCTACCTTCAAGCTTAGAGCTTCAACAAACAACTTCAAAGAGGAGATCTTGAAGCACTTCTCAAAGCAAAAGTTTTGTTATCAACACAACCATCCATCCGTTCATTGTAAGTATATTTCCGCTATACTTCTTTTAGTCTTCACATTATTTCATGCTTGATTTGATCTTGGGATGACCTTAGAAACCCAACAATGGTATCATGAGCCTTAATGAGCTTGAAATTGAATTTAGGGTTTATATTCTTGATTTGGGTATTTTTTATTTGAGCATGTTTTGATCAAATTGTTTGTTTGAGTATGCTTATATATTGATAACTTAGAGTTATGCATGATCAATTTGATGAAAAATTAATTGGATTAATTTTTCCCAAATTATAAGGCTTGGCCGAAAGTTATAGTGCCCTAAATTCATGGTAATTTTTTGTTTTTTAGACCATTGGATGTGTTTAAAAACTTGGATATATTGATTTGTGATTTAATTGGATTGAAATCGAAATCGGATATAAAATCCTTCCATTGTCGTGACCAAAGAAGCATGAAAATGAATTGATTTTGTTTCAATAATGTTGGACATGTGTTGAATAGAATAATGCATGATTAATTAATTAAATTGATATTTTGGAAATGTTAATTTAGATAATTAATTAGTGCAATACACTTTAATTAATTAAATTATGAAATTTGGAATATTAGAATTTAATTAATTGGGCTTAATTTGGAATTGGACTAAAGATGTTGTATTTGGGCCTAATGGGCTTGGTTGGGCCAAGTTGGTTTAGGACAATTGGATTGGATCCAAATTGGGCATAAACCATTCCATTAAGTCCAAATATAATATATGGCCCTTTAAATATTTAATTGGGCCTAATGGGCCAAAATTGATTTATTGGCAAATATGGTGATTCCTTGATTGGGCCTTGGTATTTGGGTTTGACCCATATTGACCAAAGCTCATGCCTTAAGAAATTAATTGAAAGCCCATTGGACTTTAATTAAATGACATAGGATGTTAATTGGGCTTTGAGACCCATTAAGATTAGATTTAGAATCTAAGTCGTAAAGGCGCATTAAAAGTGTAATTATTTAATTTGGAATTAAATACAGAATTAGTATTGAATGCAAATTAAATTGGATTTAAAATCTTAGTTCGATATAATTCAAGAATTCGTACTTTGAGTACTTATTCTTAAACGAGTTGGACTCGTGCAAATCAAATCGTTGTTTGAACATTGGATGATCACTTAATTCAAAGATTAATTAATTGGATTAGATTGACTGAATAACATGCTTTGTGTGAATACATGGATGTGTTGTATGAATAATGTATATCAGATGGATATTAGAAGGGTGAGGGCAATTTTAGAAATTGTTGTAATAAATTTAGAATTTATTAAATTGGACCTGCGTGTCCAGCCTTTATCTCTCGATTTTTGTAATTCTCTTCTCACATAATTCCCCTCAATGTTAATGAGGTTTCTTTATTGTATTATGTAATTGGGTAGAAGTTAGAATAGTGCTAGCCGGGGAGAGGAAAGAGAGTGATTTGTTCTAGGAATAATTTGTGAGATATCCATCCGCATATCATTATTAATTTATTTACCGCGCCTTATTATGCTTTTAGAATGCATGCTTAAGGGTGTATGATGAGACCTAATCAAAGATAATAAATTGGTTGCCAATTTACACGAAAAACCCTCAATCAAATATTAAGCGTTTTCCTTCCATTGAATGATTCATTCTCAAGATCCAAGATTGGCACTGGTTTGTTGGCCAAAGTCAAGACCTTTGTCCATCGCGGATGTGTTTGAATAATGAAGGCTTTGTTCCATATCGCATGTCTTGTCCAAGTTGTGATTTGTTGGCCAAAGTCAAGATCACTTCTTGTCCATCGACATCGATTACGAAGCTTTCCAAAGTCAATGGGTCCCGCTTAACTGGAATCATTAAGCTTGTTGTGCCAAAGTCAATGCTTAGTTGATTCAGATGAAAAGGTTAGGAAAATATATTGGCATATATATTGTTTATATGTTTCGGACTTGGAGGTCCACCTAACGGATTTAGGAATTGGATGAGAAACAATTGATCTTAGAGATCTACCTAGTTAAATATCATACAGCTTGTTGGCCAAAGTCAAGGTTGTGTGTTATTTAACGGGATCCTAGCCCACTAGGAAACTGGGTTTCCCGAGTACTCAACAGAGGGTTAGAAGCTCGCCGAAAAATAGTGGGAGGCTAGTATTGAATTTGCAATTTCGTTCAAATACTTGGCATAGCCATAGCCGATAACAAGAGCAGAGATCAAAGACCTAGAAAATAGCATATGAGAATGAACCATCACCAGTCACAGTAGTACAACATAGAGTAAAGAGACAAGATTTGGGAATACAAAATAGTAAGAAAGATCAATATCTATAGTAGCTGAGATAACATAATTTAAATACAACAACGCAGATGGAAACCTCAGCATAATTGATGAGGATTGTGAAAACCTTAAGACTTAGAATAGTCGGTGCAGATCCCAGAAGAATGAGCGGTGACTTTTCTGTCCAGTAACTCTGACCCCAGTAAGTGTATAGACACCCAACTAGACTATCGTGGACTTAAACAGTTAACAAATACTTGTATTCTCAGATCTCTAAGGAAATCATGTATTCACCCCCAATTTGGGGCCCAACGAGAAGTTGAATAAATAAAGAAGAGCATCATACAAGATAAATAGATCGTGTGACAGCTAAACCCAGAAGCTCAACAGGACCTAGATAAGAATCAGAAGATTGTAATATCCTGTATGAGGTGGAGTAGTTTGTAGTCGCAGTAAGTATAGCTAAATCTAGAAGAGATAACCTGATCCATAGTAGGGCGGAAAGCCTTCAAGGAAGTAAAAGGCTTAAAAAGTAAGGAGTTAAAGAAAGCAACATATAGCAACACATGAGTAAGATATCCAACTTATACATAGCTTCTCACCATACCATAAAAGAAAAGATTAGTGAGAATGCATCACCCAAACTAAAGATACAGTAGTAATACCATAATTGGTTGTAAATGTGGAGTTTCCAAGGAAGTGGTGACCTAAGAGAATCAAGAAATCGGTATAAGGAGAAAAGTCAAATAATAGAGTAAAACTTAGAAAGGAAGAATGATAGTGAGAGTAAAGTAAGAGTTTTAGAGAGCATGAGCCTTATGGAGGTTCTCAGTAAGAAGTAGTATGACCAATAGCCAAAGAGAAATTATGAGTAAAGTTGAAGGAGATAAATCAGGTGGTTTTTAGCAGAAGAACCTAAGTCTGGGAGTTAACACCAGATATGTAGATAATAAAGTTCTAAGCTCATAGATAAGCGACACACACAACTACAGCAAAGGTAACTAGTGAGAACACCGCAACCAGAAAACTCTAGGACAATCTCACCCCTAACCCTCGTCAGAAAACAGCGACAAAGATGTACCTCGAAGTTTTCCTTAAGACGTTCATAGGAACAAGTAAATGTATAGTGGAAGGAGACCAAAATTAAAAATCTTTCAATATAGTACAAGAGCATAATAGAATAGGAAAATAGCTCTAAGTGAGAGAATTAAAAGAGAAGTTTTCTAGTTGGAACGATGAAGAGGTAAAGTATTAGTTTAGTAGAAATTGGAATAAAAAAATAGCATTAGACATGGCTAGAGACATGCAGAAGATGATATCATTCTGGTCAGGAAATAGAGACATAGACCGCAGAAGTCCCAAGTATAGAATAAAGCTGAAAAGAAGATAGAAGACAACTAAAATACTTGGAGATAAGACTATCCTAGTAAAACGACAATGGAAAAGATATTAAATAGATGATGACAAAGGTACACAAATACAAGAATAAACTTTACAAAGTTAAGATTAGTAGTACTACGGGATAACAGATTTTATAAATGTCGAAATAAGATTGGAATTCTACCAGACAGTCATAAAATAGAGGTATTAAGTACAACTAAAAAGTTCCTATGTTGGGTAATAAGAAAAAAAATAGGACAAGGAATGGATCTATCGAGGAACAACATAGAGATATTCAAAGAAACTAAGAATACCAGAATTGTTGAGATCAGGACAACTCTTAAAAGGATAAGATTTGAAAGATAATTGAAGATGGAGCATTCTAGAGTACAAGTAAGCAAGAAAGAATAGTCAGCATAAAGACAATAACCGTACTTGAGCTAGCAAAGAAACCAAAGGGGCAGATGAGTAAATTAGACTAGTTTGACCAAAGCCAATATTAATAGTAAATAATGTAATTTTAGTATAAAGGTACACAAGGTTAGGCTTAGTATAAATATTGTGTCCCAAACCCCTTAGCCAACCGAGAGGATCGCTAAAGAAAACTACCCTGAAGTAACGTCCTAAATATGGGAGCCATCGATTAACAATGAGAATATTTGAAAAGGTTAGTTATGAATTATAAAGTCTTAAACCCATATAAAGTTGTATATGTGAGAACTGAAAGGAAGAAGCTTATAAGTAACGAGGTTTAGTAAAGAGAAAATAGAACGATCAAATGGTTAGCTAAGATTGGATCCAAGAAGATATCTAGTAAGATATATCTTATAAAGTCATTTAAGTAGAATAGTTGAAGAACTCGAAATATACATAGGTCAATGGAAGTGAAAGTTATTGGTACTATGAGGATACAATAAACACAGAGAGTAATAAAAGTTCCTAAGGATATTTAGGAATTATTGTTGTCATGACATGAGGTATGAAGATTCCAAATCAAAATGAAACCAAGTTGAGCAGGACGACAAGTCACGAATATATAGTGTAATGAAAGTGTAAAGTACGAAATAGAAGTTCACTAAGGCCACGAACTTTGAAGAAGTATGACGAGAAGTTCTCATAAATTTTAATAGTAAGTCTTGAACATAAAATCAGAAAGAAAGGTAAGGAAGGTAAGTATAACAGAAAAATAAGATATCCTCGAACCAAGACGAATCCGCGAGTTAGACCCCAGAAAGGATTCAAGGACGAATCCAATTTAAGGGGGGATAATTTGTAACGATCGAAAATATTGACTACTGTTACATCATGGGACGAGTATTATATGCACTCCTGAAATGACTTTGGAATAATCGGTAAACTCCTCGAAATTCCGATGCGAAATTGTACAATGGTCCATTATGGACAGTTCATGGTATTATGGCCATAACTTTCTCATACAAACTCCGATTTTTATAAATTTTATATCGCCAAAAAGATGAGATCGAGACCTACAACTTCTGCGTTGAATAGTTTTCCATATTTGAACCAGAAATAGGTTGAAAACGCAGATTAAAAATTAAAATGAATAGTATGTGAGGGTCATTCTAGTAAAATCTCAAAGTTTCTTTAAATTTCTACATTCTTCCCTAATTTTACCATTTTCAAATAACCTCTAGTATATAAGGGGGTACTATTCAACATTTCACAAAAAATTAGAAAATAGAAAAAAAAAAAATGTGGGAGAAAAAAGAAGAAGGAAGAAAGAATGAGAAAGAAAAGAAGAAAAAGAGAGAGAGAAGGAAGAAGAAAAAGGAAAAAAGAAGAGACAATAACCATTCCCACAAGCTAGAAGGAAGATTGACAACCATGGAAGCTTGAAGAAGTGATGGAAATCAAAGAAAAAGAGGTAAGAAAAACATAACCCAAGTTGTGATACATTGAGTTTTAATGATTGATAATTGTTATATGTTGTTGGCTTGAGTGTGGCGATGATTGAATGATTTTTGTAATAAAAAAATGGTGATTGTGAGAAACCTCAACTTGTTAAATTTTAAGTATGAAATTAAGTAAAAGTTATAGATTAGATATGAGTTGATATTGATAATATTTTGGATAATTATTGAGATTATTTGCTTTTGTGGAAGTATGGGAAGAGTGTTGAGCAAATTGAGCATGAAAGGATGAAGTTAAGACCAGAAATTGGCCTAGCATCGCGACGCGAACTGGAAATTTTTCCAGATATGTTTCTGGATAGCTGAGCGTCACGACGCGTAAGGCCCTGCGTCGCGACGCGAACTGGGAATTTTCCCAGTTATGTTTCTGGAATGATGCGCGTCGCGACGCACAAGGCCTTGCATCGCGACGCGTGATCAAAATAATCCCCAATCAATTTTAAATCATTCTAGCTTCACCCCAACCTATTAGAGGCCACCCTAAGAGCCTCGTATCAGTTCGTATATATATATATATATTACATCATGATATAAGTACGATATGCCTTGAAATAATAATAAATGCTTGGATAGATAAACTTATTTTAATTCAGAATATGTTCCTCAGCTTACTTTCTAATCAAGTTATCAATTGTAGATCATCGCATGAACCATACATTTGTTTAGCGAATTGAAATAAGGCGAGTGTGATTTCAAATCTGTGAGTGGACCTTTCTTTTCAAAGTTTATTTTACTTATATGTTTTGATGCCATACTTACTTTTTAAGCACTTAGGGCGTTAGCCAGATCTTACTTTCAGTTGTTTTAAGAAAAAATATGTTTAAGAAAGATTTGATTTCAAAAGCTTGAGATTTATGATTTTCGAGGCATAGGGGAAATACCAACCTCAGTATGTAACTTGATACAGACATGGAATCGACGGATGACATATGCACATGTAGAGGACTAGGGGGACGGTGATACATAACGCCTCCAGATTCTAGTTCATGACTAGGATGATAGATGCCCCTAGATAAATTCAGAGCTCGGAGGATAACATAGATTCGCACCCCAGTTCTAGTTCAGTGGCTTGGGGGACGTCGATACGTAATGCTCCAAGACCACTAGTTTCAGGGACCGATAGTTGCATGCTTTGGGGGACGGTGATACATAACACCCCAATGTCATGGATTTGCACTCCTGACTCTAGTGAGATGTATGGGGGGATGACGATACGTAACTCCCCCATACGTCAGGTTTTCAGAGACAGAGATCAGTTTTCAGAACAGTTTTCAGACACAGATTTTAGAGATAGTTTCCAGAGAGAAGTTTTCTTGAAAATGAAAGTTTTCAGAAACAACAGTTTTATAAGAGACTTTCAGAAAAACTAAGGTTTACAAAAAGAGTTTTCAGAAAAAAAAAAAAAAGTTCAGAGTTTTCAGACAATAAAAGAGTTTTCATATAAGACTTTTTCCTATGAGGATTTTGGTTTTAGAACCAAGCATTTTCATAATAGTATATCAGTTTTCATTTAAATCGTTCACTCACTTAGATCGTACAAACGGTCTAACCCCCTCACTCACAGTTTCTCTGTTTTGCAGGTATTCCCAAAGGACGAGCTCGAGAGGATGGATACTGATGGCAGTCACTAGAGGGTTTGCCCCACCGGGTTGAGTCAGAGTTCAGTTCAGTTAGTGTCATAAAATGTCATGTAACATATAGTTTGTTTAGTAAAGTATACACATGTAAAGAGTTAGAAATGTTCATTACTAAAGTTGAGATGTGTAGTGAATTTGAGTAGTTAGTTGAAAAGCATTATGCATTTATGATGATTAAGTTGGGCAAAGGTCCCGTGCATGAGTTTTTACATGAAATGAGTTTATCATTGTCAAGTAGTCAGAGGCTCAGAGGAATAGAATGGTCTATTCCATACCGGTAGCATCTCCGGATTGGGGATGTTACAACGATGTAATCTATATGTCTTAAGCATAACTCGATAGCCTACGATGAAGGATTGTTAAACATATGTGATGACCTCGACTTGTATAGTTTAGAAATGTCATTCGTGTTCTTCGTAAATTCGAAGGTGGCCGAATTGCGTACATATAAGATAGACTTATATGACAAATGTGTTTGAACTTAGAAAGTCTCATAATATGAAGTGTACTCATTGAGCTCTTGGTATAATTATCAATTAAAATAATTAAGTGTTATTGGATAATATTAATTATTTATTTTGACCCAATTGAATGAATCCAAAATCACAAGGATTTTATTGTAATTTCATAAATATCTCTACCATTGGATGATATTTTGGTAATTACAAAATATGTAATAATAGGTGTATTTGGCTTGATTTAAATGGATTAAATCAAAGTGGTAGACAATGAACTAATCAATTTGTTAAACTTTGTCTAGATTTAATTGGATTAAATCACAGTAATAGACAACAGTGATTAGTCACACATAATTATACATATTTGGACAAACTGGATTAAGTCCACCTAAAAGTTGATTAAAACTTTTATTAATTAAAAATTATCTAAGCTTCACTATAAAATGAAAGTTCAAGCAAGTTTTTAGTTTTAGAAAGCTAAAGTAAGCAATAGAAAGAAATATTAGTCTAAGTAAAGTTTTTGTGAGAGAAGTTTTGGAAATTCTGTACAACAACAAGGAGAAGAAAATTGGATATTGGAATCAAGCTTGCTAGCTTTGGAACTTCTCTACAACTTTTCAACAATGAGAAAAAGATTGGATCTTGGAATCAAGCTTGTTAGGTAAGTTTGAAATTCTCTAAAGCTAAGTTTTCATTAGTGAGTTATCATTAGTGAAATATATAGTGATGTATTATGTATCGAATACATAATAACATAGCTTGAAGTTGCAAATTAGGCTAATGAATTGTGTATGGATGCTTTGGAAGCATTTAACACAATATGCTTGTGATTGGGTCAAATATATTCATGTTGGACATGGAACATAAAATTAGAGTTTTGAACTCTAGATGAAAGTTTGAAGTTATGGCTACCATTATAGAATCACTTGACCACCTTTGAGCGACCTAGAATTGTTCATGAGTCACCTCATTGTGGGATTCTAATTTGGTTTGTGTTTTGATTTTAACTAATGCACATATGTATTTAGAATACATGTATATTTGTTATATAACATGAATTGATGTTGGTTTTGTTAGGGTTGGTGCTCTGAGCGCTAATCCAGATCATATTTATGTCCGATTCATGAATACGAGCAATACCTGTTGAATGATTGTTTCGATATTTGATATCAGAACTTGCGACTATTTGATAGTCACTTGTTCTTTGTAAACAGTTGTTACATATTTTAAAACGACTAGTAGTGTCATTAATGAATAGATAAACATTAAGAAAAGTATTCGGTTAAGTAAATAACTTAGAACATTATTTTATGAGATTTTATCGCTTAAGTATTGGATGTTTATTCCATATGGTAAATGATGGTCTGATATGAGATCACATTACATATCCTTATCTATTTAACGAATATTGTATTTAGGAAGGTGACGAAATCTCATTTAACCAATGACTGTCATTGGAACAGAAAATTTATTAAATTGATACATTAGATGTATGTAATTTAATGAATTGTAAATTGCTGAAGGTAGTTTTCTTTACTTCGTAACTTAGTCAATGAACTGTCGTGACCTAGTTACGTGTTTCTGATGAAACACGGATAAAATATTTGACTGGTTCAAAGATATTCGATCTGAAGTTTTGAAAATTGTATCTTTAAAATTCATCGTGAGTCTTTGAATTGTTCAAAGATGTTTGATATGATAAAACATATGAATTTATAGCAATTTTTTATAAGGTTATTCGAAGAATATAATTCTTACATCAATATTATTCTTCCATGATTCCATATTAATGGAATTGATTAGTGGAAGAAATATGATTTTATATGATTTGATTCGTTTGATATTGAGTGTTACCGAATTAGTTTCAATACTCTTGGGGTTATGCTCCAGTAACACTAATTCAACATTTTAATTAATGTTCAATTAGTTTCTACAATTACGTATATGATGTGTATACGTAGAAAAATTTGAATATTGAAATGTTTGAGATTTGAATCTATCTTTTGTATAATTGTTATATAATTGATATTACTTGCGCCTCGGAGGTACGAGTATAAGTTTATCATTTATTTTATTTAATAGAATATTGTATTCTATTTGATAGAATATTTTTCTACGATCTCGAGTAATAAAATTATTTATTACTTAGTGTGTAACATTGGATGTTGACTATTGTAGAAAAGATTTGACTTATTGAAGTCAAATATTGTGATAAACTATAAAAGAAACTACATAATTAATAAGATGAAAATACCATTTTATTACTTCCATATAAGTGCTATAGGATGTCAGAATCATTCGCAAAGTATTTGATACTTAATGGTTCTGTTGTTTTCTTATCGAAGAATATTATCCTATAACTTATAGTGGGAACGATATTTGATATCGATTTCAGAAATTAGCTTTAGACCATAGATCTAAGATTGTTCATAGCTTACTATGATCAAGTTTGGAACTTGATTGAGCTTTTATTATGAATCGTTCATAAAATGTGCAAATGGTTTATGCAGTAAAAACACAGTGAGCTTATTAAAGGTTTGACCTTTATAGTATGACAGTGAGAAAAGTTATACTGAGCAATCTATTGTAGATTCTGAGGAAACTTGTCTCTAGTCGCACTAATTGAATAATTTAAGATCTGTTGGTTAATGTTGATATTAAATTATACATTTTAGCTAAAGAATACAAAGTGGCGTTTCTGAATGGTTTCTTCTGATAAGAGATCCATTGTGATTTCTTAGTTTGAAGAGTTCGTTTTGGAATGGCCATGAAGTTTGTATTATGCTAAGATTACAATTTAGTATATTAGCTTATAGAGCTTATTGTAGACTCGGATGAACTTTCTGGAAATTTTTGTTCTCTAGTTTTGATATCTATCAGATTGTCTGATTTTATCAACATAGAGAATACATATAAGATATAAGGGTTAGTGGGAGCGTACAAATTTCTTTCTAGTGTTTACATAATGACATTATCATTATTAAGGTAATAATGAGATGTTTATGAGGTAAAAGGTTTACATGAGTCTTATTTTCTTCATGAAAATGTGGGAGTGATCTCTATTATATTCGATATAAAGTTTTATATATGATATAAAACTAAGAGACTGGAGAGATGCTCCCATTAGTCGTGCATTAGATATGATCTAATAAAGGATACAATGAGACTATGTGTGACAATTAGTATAATTATGTGACAGTTAGTATAACTGGTTGACAGTTAGTGTGTCTAATGTATATAATATTCATCTTTCGTAAATGATGATTCCTTTGTCGAAAGAGAAATTGATTAGAATGTCTAGTTAATTTTATGCATCATATGATGATGGCATAATGAATACTATATTAAGTATGATTAGAGATATCAATTTAATCGTAATTGTCACGAGTTATTTTGATATTCTCTAGACCATAAGATGAGTCTTGAAACATGTTCTTTATTATCTTTGAGATATTGAGAACGAGTTTCTTATTAATGGAGAATAAATTTGCAACCATTAAGGTCAGATTAGTTTTGAGTCTATTTATGACGTTAGACAATCTACGTCATAAAGAGTCAGAAAAGATGCAGTGAGAGTGTCACGAATGATTCTACTATATGAGTGGAATTAGTTGTAACTTATGAAGTATTGACTTATGAAGTTGCATAGTGACCTTATAGATTAGAAGTTTGTTATTAGTATTGTGTTTGTGGTTGTCTACATAGTATTTTGGATTTGATCTGTAAATACTTAGACAACTTAGTAGTTGAAGCACAATGTTGATATGACATATGTGTCATATTGATGTAGAACTTAGTTTCTACAAAAATATGAATGATGCTTGCTAAGGAAAATGATTGTGTTTGTTTGACAAACTCAATCTGTCATAGCGGGCTTACTTGTTTTTACCAACCACTTGAGCGCTAGGTCAGTTCTTGAGGGTCATGAGCATGTGATACACATTTGGATGTGTATATGATACCATGAAATGACACTATAGCAAGTGGGAGAAATTGTTAAGGTTGGTGCTCTGAGCGCCAATCCGGATCATATTTATATCTGATTCATGAATACGAGCAATACATTTTTCCATAATATTACTAATTTAAATGGTAGCACCTCTTGTCTTTTATATACGTATTCGATCTAATTTCGATTAGATTGATTAGATTGAAACTAAATCTGGTTTAGTGATATGTATATATATTAGACAAAGACCTCAAGATTTACAACGTAGTGTGCAGTTACAACATAGTTTGTAATTGACATTGTGATGTATCACTATAAGTTGTATATCCTTAAATTAAGTTCATGGTCAAGATTTACTGACACAGGTCGGTTAGTAAAATCCGCTGAGACCAGTACATGTCGTATATCGGACTTGATCTGATGGTTTATCCCAATGAACCATGGGTATTGGGAGACTCGTATCGACGTGTAGGTGTTTATTTGATAAACACTGAACGACTCACCGAAGATTTCCTAATAGATGGTACACCAACGTCAATATGAATCTTCTCAGGCTGAGTAGCATAGTGATTCTTTGACTTGAGATACCACTGTGGATATATGAGTTATCATCCACACTTAGATGACAGTCACGTCACCGATCTATTTAGATCAGACCTTCGCCTATTCGTTGGGTGTGGACTCATGCTCATGATATCCTGTGAGTATCAAGAAAGGATCCGTCAGTTCTGTGTACATAGCATAGGTAGTCCATATGTGATTAGCAATATGTTAAATCTATGGCCATAGTATACTTCGGAAGTGAGTTTCGAATGTTATTTAGAGATTGCTAATAGACACGTCGGCGAGATTATTCCTATTGAGATTTGACGTTTATATCTATATCTCTGGGATATTCCGGATGCCTGTGACAGAGAGATTATACGTATGCAGTGACCTCGACCTGTATGATTCAGCGAGTTTATCCGTGGTCGTCATAATTTACGGATGGGTGCATTATGGACACGAAATTGGATTTCGTGACGGATATGCCTGAATATAGAGAGTCTCACTAATGAAATATACTCCTAGAGCACTAGGGCAACTGTTATGAATAATACTGATTATTTATAACTCGTTTAATGGTTAAACGAAAAATACATGCAATCGAGACCTAATGGTCATTTCCAAATTAATGTGTATTTGTATTTAATACTTAATTTTATTAAATACATATTAATAAAATATCAAATTGTGATTTTTGATATATATCATTAATATATGTATTTGAGATATTTATTGTAAATATAATACATATATTTAAGATATTTATATTTATATTTTAATTATTTAATTGTTAAATAATTAAATTTATTTATAAAGTAAATATCTTTTAATAATGAATTGAGTTATTAAAGCTTGGAAATGGCATGATGTTATTGGAACACATTTTGTTTGCTTTATTAAAGTTAAAATGTTAACTTTAATTTAGCAAAATGTGTACCAATTAAATTGAAACAAAAATTAAAGAATTTGTTTTTTTTTTTTTATTTTTGTTGATATTCGGCCATGATGGAAAATTGTTAACAAAATTATTTTGTTTCATTTTTCCAAAGACATAGACAAGTTAAACAAAAATATTACAAAGTGAGTTGAGAGGATTTGAAGAAAAATCAAAAGGAAGAAAACTTAATTTTTGGAAATTTTATAAGTATTCTTCAATTTTCTTCAAGATAGAAATTGTTTATAATATTCTCATCTTCAATTGTGTTGCTAAGAATGATCTCTCTACTCTTAAGTCTGTAATTAAATTTGTTGGAAGCTTGTTTGAGGATGTTAAGCATGTATGATTAATTTATTTGCTTATTATTGTAATTAAGCTTAATAAATTAATTAGAAAATTAAAGTTGTCATTCTAGAGTTGATTAGTCATTCATAATTAACCTAGAATTGTTCTTGATTAATTTCATGATGGTGAGACTTAATTGGTGTGACAATTGGATGATTAAAGTATTGAATTTTGTCAATTTAATGTAAATTGTCTAATTTGAGTAATTTGTGAAATTAGGGTTCTTAACCCATTCAAATTTTTGGGCTTTTCATATATATGATATAATTTGATGTATGTCAAATTTGAGATTGATTGGATTTGATCTTGATGTGTTTTGAACAAATTGGGCCAAATTATAATTAATATAAAATCTGGGCTGTTTTCGTAATTCTGGAAAAATCTGGACAGTTTCGGAATTCTGAAAAAATTTCTGGTTTATGTTGCAAATTGTATAAATTATTTTGGGATTGATTTGGAATCAATTAAATATGTTTTTGACAATTTGAGGACCAAAATGATTAATTTACAAATTGTAGGGGTCGCATAGCAATTAATGATAAATCTGATTTTTCAGATAAAAATTCATTTTTTATTTATTGAATAATTAGAATAAAATGGTTTATTTTAATTGCCCAAGGAAAATATTTATCGGAAATTGTTTCGGAGTGAAAATACGCGAAAACGGCGAAAAACGACGTTACCGGGTAACGGCTGCCCAAACAGTGAACTGGGCACTGTTCGGGCAGCCCACGAACTGTCCAAATATTTTTTAGGCGGACCTGGGCAGTCCCCATGAGCATTGGTCGGTCGGTTCGGCCGGAAACGCGTTTTATGCCATTTTGCTGAAAAAATTTCGCAAAAGTTTCGCGGAAAACGTTTTCGCAAAAGTTTCGCGGTGTTTCTATATTATTTATGTCGTTATATGATATAGAATAAATATGTTTAGGTAAAATATGAATGAATTATTAATATTGGATATTAAATAATTTATTCGTAAGTTTAAAAATTTTAAACTACGATTTCGTCCGAACAGCGCTTCTTTCGCTGAGCCTCCCTGATTTGACCCCAACAGGTTTTGTTTTAAAATTGAACTTTTAGGTGTATTGAAGTGTTTGGAGAAAATTGGTAGTGTTTTGAATTGGATTTAAGGCAAATTTATTCTCTGCCAATATATTACACAAGGCAGCATCGCGACACTCAGCTCTCAGAGTTGCAGGTATCGCGACTCTCACCCTTGCGCTTCGCGATGCTAAGCACTCACAGATCGGACGTTGCGACTCCCAAGTCTGCGCATCGCGACACGCCTACAACTGCTGTCCATGAGCGCTGAAACTTCATTTTCTCCGTTTCAGAGTTTCCGGACTCCTTTTCGGCCTCTGTTTTTTCCTATTGACTCGTAACATAATATAATATTTATAAAATAATTTAAAAATACACCTATCCTTGATATCTATAGGTTAGATCCACTTCCATTGCGCTGGGTACCGATCCGACCATTGAGGTTCCACAACCGCCCCGACATGGACAACCTTGTCTCATACCTCTTTGGGTTGTATCAAACTTCGAGCTGTTCCATTAATGAGGATCGAATAAGAAGTTGTGGTTATAGATCTCATCACCAAATCAATCCACGAAGCAGGAAATCTTAGCTTAGTCATAGCTCTTTCGAGAAAAGTCCACTTTACTATATCATAAGCTTTACTAATGTCTAGCTTCAAAGCTATCAACCCATTCTTTTTCCCCTTTGTGTGTCTAATGATGTTATCAGTGATAAGTCTATCAGGAATAAATGCACTCTAAGTTGGAGAGATAATCTGGTGCATGATGTGTTGAAGCCTATTTGCTAAAGCCTTAGAAATGATTCTATACACAACATTAAAAAGGTATATGAGTCTGAAATCGGTAACTTTTTAGGCTTATTTACTTTAGGGATCAGAGTAATATATGTATAATTCAAGGAAAAGCTATTACCTCCATCATTGAGGATATGTAAATATGTTCTGGTGACTCATTGGCCCACTGTTGCCCAGTGTTTTTGGAAAAATACCGCAGATAATCCATCTGGTCATGGGGCTTTGGTTGAGCACATTTGTTATAGTGCCTTAGAGATATCTTCTTTAACAAAGGGTTGCTCAAGATGAACACTCATTTCTGTTGTCACCGTAAAAGAAACTCCTTGTATTGCTGACTTCAGTTGCTGTACAGTAGGTTCAATACTAGAGAAAATATTTTGAAAATATCCACATAACATATTCTCCACCTATTCCTCCTCTTCAATCCAACCTTCTTGGTCATTCTCGCTACCTCAGATTTTATTCTTTCTCTTTCTTGTTGCAGCATTGACATGAAAGAATCTAGTATTTTTGTCGCCCTCTTTAAGCCAGTCGGCTCTTGCTCTCTGCTTCCCTATTCTCTTCAGTTTTTCTCCGTCTTCTGGTTGTCTGCCCTCATGTCTCAAATGTTTCAGGCGTTTAATAATTGCTCCATTTTTTGTGTCTACTTCTAAATTCACCAGAACTCCAAGGCTTGAGTTGCTTCATTGAGTTGGTTGTTGCACTTACAAAGTTCTCAACCATATTTTCACTTAGCCACCATGTCTGGATATTCCATTCTCTATCTATTATAGCTTTGCACTCATCATACATACTTCAAACATCCTCATAGTGAAGCCTCTGACAAGACCTTCTTATGTAGTTCAATCCCTTCCTAATTGGAATCATTTCGACAAGTATTGGGTTATTATCTGAACTCCATGTTTTAAGGTTAATAGCACTGCCCTCCTGAAACAAGAAACCCCATTTTTCATTACATAAAAATCTGTTTAGCCTTTCCTCTATTAAGTTAGGACAAAATCTTCTATTGGATCACGTATAAGGACGTCATTGACACCCCAAATCATTGAGCTCACAATCCCTAATTACATCTCTGAAGTTTGCAATCAACTTCTAATCTCTGTCCGTACCCCCATTTTTTTTCCCTTCAAATCCAAAACTTCATTAAAGTCCCCAAAACACAACCAAGGTAAATCTTGTCAATCTTCTTAACAAAGTCCAAGTATGCTTTTTTTGAGTAGTCTCTGGGTGCCCATATATCCATGTACATCTCTACTTTTTCACATTACCATACTGAACAGTAGTATCTATATAGTGGTGGCTAAATGATGTAATCGTAACATTCATCTATGAGTTCCATAATAGAGTCAGTCCTCCTCCTAGCCAATTCTTATCTATTGCAAAACAATTCTCAAAATTAAGCTTTGTACTTACTGCCTTCACTTGGTTAAACATCAGTTTTGTCTCACAAATAAATAAAATCTGAGGTCTATGCAATTGGAGAAACTTCTGAGTGGCTCTGAATAGTCTGAAGTTCCCTAATCCCCGAACTTTCCAGTTTAGGATGATCATTATTGTCAGTGGGGCTACAAGTCAGCCTCCGCCAGTAATATTGTTGTTGATGGTCCATGGATCTCCATTTCATCTATGCACCCATTCTCCAATCTGCATGTGATCTTATCTTGTGGAGTATGAAACTCTTGATTAGCCTCCATTAGATCTGACTTTTTTGGTTTCTTGAATGTTTGACTTAGCCCCTCTCTCCATAGCTACTTCTTTTCATCAAGACCGAACCTCCGCTTTTCCTCCAACATTTCTAGGCTGTGTTTTGATCTGGCCCATTAACCACTTCTCCATCATTCTCATACCCTTCCAGGCCTGCTGGTATTGGGCTTCCCCTTGATGGTCTAAGCCCACTGCACCATATTTAGCATTTTGACTTTCCCTCCAAATATTCCCTCCATTTTTTCCTTTGTAAAAAACCTCCTCCCTAGAGATGGCAGACCAGGATCCGCATGGACCTGGCTGATCCGGGTCCGGGATCAAAATATCCGGACCCGGGTCTTAAAAATTAGGACCTGGGCGAATCCGGATCCGGACCCAGGATCGCACGGGTCCGGCCAAGATAGACTCGGGTCGGGAAAAAAAATATAATAAATTAAAATATAATGAAAAATACAAAATAATATGTATATATATAAAAAAAAATATAATAGAATATAATTAAATAATATAAAAAAATTGAAATAAAACTAATAAAATTGACAAAATCCAAATATAAAATAATAGAATTAAAAATTAAAAAAATAAAATAAAATAAACCGGGTGGTGCAGATCATGGGTTGGTTTGCCTTGAATCAATATGCTCTCGCACATCCTGCGTACACGAATATGACCTAAATCGAACTAAGCAGGGGTTTGCCTTAATTTTATTGATTTCCTTTTAATTTTTTTTGTTGACTTTTCATATATTGTAACAATAGCAGCCCGTAATATGGCTATTGAATATAAAATTCAATTATAGAGTTAATCAAATTAATCATAATTCTACTGTTATGAAATTATACGGATTTTGTTTCTTTATTCTATAAAAAGCAAAACCCGGCAATGAGCACAAACACTCTTGAAAAAACAAAATAGAAGCATATTTTATTTTCGCTTTTTTGCAATATAAGTTCTACACACGAATCGAGTTTGCAATTGCATATGTAATTTGGCAGTGCTATGAAGTTATCAATTGTTTGCTACGAATGTGTTTTAAGGAGACTATAAAACATAGGACTCGGTAATTTTCAAGTATTGTGATCTTTACATTCATTATTATCATAGTAAAATATAATTTAGAGTTGAAATAATTTTTATTCCATTATTTATCTTTTAATCAAATTTTGATTTTGATTTTTTATTATTAAAACAATTCATTAACTTGTTAAAATCTAACAAAATACAAATAAAAAAAATTTCCTAAAATCTATAGAAGCCTAAATGAATTTAAACAATTCATAGATTAAAAAAATGCCACAATTAATTAAAAACTTAATTGAATTTAATTAATTGAATACACCGAACAATTTTCAAAATGGAAAAATAGAACATTTAGGTTGAACATCATAGATATATATTATTTAAATAGAAAAAGACATTTATTTAGGACAAAAGATTCTCTCTTTATTTTTATTTTTCTTTACTTTTTATTGTGTTTTGGTAATTAGGCCCGGACCGGTCCGACCCAACCCGACCAGACTCGGGCCCACAGGGCTTTAGCCCAACCCCTAAGAAAATGATCGGGGCTGAGGCTTAAATAATGAGGTCATTTAGTTAAAGGTCGGATAATGACTTTTAAAATAAAAATCTCGGGCCTGCCCTTTATTACATATATATTTGTAAAATTATATGTATGCAGTATAGAATTATTTATTATTAGTATTGTTTAATGTACTAGTGTAGTGTTTTATGGTTTATTATTATTTTTTAAACTTGTTTAAGTTGTATTAGTGTTGTTATTTTCTTAAAAATATTTAGAACTTATAATGTATTTTACAGGGTGTAAAGTTTTGAGAAATTCATTTTATAATGAGGTTATGTCTTTTTTTTTTTAAATACTACTATTTAATTAATAATTTTTTAAAAATATATGGTCGGGTTTGGCCCCCAGTCCGGCCCCATATCAAGCGGATTAGGGCCTGGTCCGACCCTCTTATAAATGGATAGGGCTTTTGATGATTTGAGTTTTAATATATTTTATGGAGGCCCGACCCATTGACAATCCTAATTAGATGATAACATTTAAAAAAAAAAAAGGCAAATAAGGAAAGGGAAAAAATAAGGAGGCGCTTCTAATACGTTTATTTATTATTATCATTATTAATTTTTTTAAAGCCAGTACTCAATTATTAATTAATAGTTAAATAATTGAATGTGAAACCGTTTAAGACTTATATTTGAACATCGTAGGTATTGTTTGAATCGAATGGTTGTGTACAGCTATTAATCAAATAGAAAAAGGACAGTTGGTTGGTTGCTTGCATTACTCAATTTATTTGTTATTATCTTTATTATTTTCTAAAAGTCAATACTCAATTATTAATTAATAGTTAAATAATGGAATGTGAAACCGTTTACTTGTTTAGATTACATATTTCTTCCAAAATAAAGTTTAAATAACATTTAATTAACTTCCAAAGGAGGAAAAAAATTAGGATGGGCAAATGTGCCGGGGTTCGAAAGATTTTACTTATAAATCTCATATTTCAGGTATTGATGAAACTTATTTCTGTGAACTTCCACCTAATCTCAGTAACATCTTATACAGATAGTATCAGAGACATATAAGTATTACTATTTGGATTGAAACAATTTCTCCAAAATGGACATATGATTACTCATTTGTCTTTTATCTATTCCATCTTGTTCGAATTATGCCATCATAATAAGAATATCAATTTAAGATTTAAAAAAATAGATTTTTTTTTTTTAAAAAAAATTGAAAATATTAAAAAAACAATCCTTAAATCGAAATAAAGCTTTTCAAAGGCCAATCCATTTGCCCACTAACACACTCACAAAATGGTTCTTTACTCCCAAATATAAGAGTGTTGAAGTAATAAAATAACCGGGTAAGTCCAGGGTCGATCCACATGGAATAGATTTAGTAAAATAAAATAATAATTCGAATGAAAATAAAAAAGGCTGAATTGTTTAAAGTGATGGACAATTTAAAATTGGACTGCAACAATAAAATAAAATGTTGGGGGACTACGAGATCCACTATTGATATTTCAAATATAAAGAAATCTTACTTTTTATAATATATAAATTACCATTATTACCCAGGTAATTTACTTTATGAATTAATTATGCCAAAAATATATAAAATCAACCATTTAGGTGGTGATAATATTTGTCTATAACAAGTCCAGTTAGGTACTCAATTATGCTACATATATAAAACCAGTCATAAATGTGATAATAAAGTTTGTCAATAATTAGTCCAGAATTAAATTACTTTCTTATATAATATGGGGTAAAGTATCAATTGTGTCAACCAAGATGAGATTGTCTACAGCGAATCAAGACACCCACAAATATTAGAGAAGATTAAATATTAGTTTTTAGATCATAATTCATATAATAATATAAGTAAGATTAATTGTATTCTTATATTAAGAGTTCCACCTTTTACCCCAGCAGAATGGAATTAACTACTCAAGTTTTGAATAAAAGTACAAATAATTTTATTACTGAAAGAAAAAAATTACAATAAAGCTTGAAAAATAAAATGCACAAGAGCTGAAACTCTACAAATTCTCAGAGAGAAATATGAAATTCAGACTGTTTTTCTAAGGTGTTGAACACCTCTATTTATCGTAGAGGGCTCAACATCCTCCATGCAATTTGCAAATTGAATGCGTGTTTGGTGGGAATCGACAATCCACCCAAAGGTGGAATTTCATTTCCCACTTTTCATTTTGTTTTTGTTTTTGTTTTTTTTTGTTATGTTTTTTTTTTATAATTAAAATTACAAGCAGCACACTTTAGTTTTTTCATCAATTTCGACCTTGAAAACCTGAGAATTATAATCTCTTTTAAAGAGAAAAGTTGTAGATATTTGAATCTTCTTTCACCTGTAACTAAAATTGCCTCAATCCGATATCGGAGTAAGAAGTTATGGCCATAATACAAAAAATATGCAAAGTTGAAATTATATACTGTTAGAACGCAATTTTAAGTTTCTGGCCTCCAAAATTCAAATGCCACGTCCATTTTTCTGGTTATGCATCCAAAGTATTATTTCTCATACATAAGAAATAAAAATCACAACAATTTTTTTTTAAAAAAATATTATTTCACAAATGTGCTAAATTAAGGAGATTAATGAAACTATAAGTGTAGAATGATTACTTTATCTTTATTAAATGTACACTTTTTAGTGTTCATCACACACCCTAAAAAAAAAAGTTTAGGAGGTGCATATTGCTTTTGTTACGGTAACAAGAGCTTTCCTCCTAGTTTTGGAGCGTTGCAGATTCGGATCTAAAAAATTACCAATTTTGGCTTGATGGTTGTCGTATATATGATATTTTATTAGTGGGTGAAGCCAATTTCTGATTACGGATGATCCTATAAAAATTAGAAACTAATGTTGAATTCAGTTTGCAATAAGTATTGGATAAACCGTCAGAAAATAAATGGAACCTTTGAAATCTATATTAGATAAATCATGACAATAAATTAAGTATTTAGTATAAACTTAGTTCCACGCTATATTCAGATCCTACTATAAATGGGTTGATAAATATATCTTCATAAAAAATAATTTTTTGATATCATCATTGTATAGATGAAATGATATTATCAACCACTAATTATATAATATTGACGACTGTTTTTCGTTCGAATGGTAAAATATGGAATTCACTCATCAAATAAACCTCTCTCAAACAGTGAATTTATTTGTTTAGTTTGGAACCACATAAATTTGATAAGTTGACGATATTAAACACATAAATTTATGTGGTTCGGTGGAGAGTGGCTCCAACCTACGTCTACGTGAGAAAATGAGATATTTTATTATGCCTCGAGATTAAGATAGGCCCGATCTACAAATAGGAGAATCACGAATACAATGATAAAACACATCGGGTCTGAACAAGCTCGGTACGATTCTCTTAAGTGGTTGAGAACTTACTAGTTTTCTCTTTCTATCCTAAGCTTTTAAGTTCTCAACTTTACAAGTTATCTTTGGAGTAAACGCAGCAGAAGGCGCGGTGCAATGGCAAAAATGGTTTTAAACCTTTTAAAATTTTTCCGAGCGAATTAATTAATATCAAATATTTTTAATTCACCCAAAGTAGTTAAAATATATTATTTATTAACAAGTAATAACCTAATATATTTCGTAACACGACGAATTATTTTACGAAAATATTTTTCAATAAATTCTACGCATAACAGGCAAACGGTCAAGTCGGTTGACCAACCACCGATCCGGACCAACCCGGTCGCTTGGGTAGTGACCGGTCAGCCCTTGGGCTGCCCAAACAGTGCCCAGTTCACTGCTTTCACAGCCGTGACGCGGCGAGCTCGTTTCGACCCGATTTTCACAATTTTCTCACGTTTTCGCTCCGAAATAATTTCCAAAATTTATCCACCACCCAATACACATCCAAAATCATCCAAATAACATATTTTTCAATGAAAAATATTCTATTTTAGGTATCCAAATCAGATCTGATCCAGAAATTTTATTTGTCCAATTTTCATGCCAAAATTCAATTTATTTACAAATTAATCCAATTAATTTACATCAAAATTAGTCACTACAATATAAAGCCTCAAGAACAATTCTAGGCAATATTTGATTGGAAATATCACCTACAATGATAATTTTAATTTGGTGATTAATTCACTAATTAATCTTAATACACATGCTTATGAAAAGAAAACTATTAATGTTAATTTAAGCAACCAACACTAAATTTTACACCCAATATATATATCCAAGATACATATGTTAATAAAACATGCAATATATATCTCATACATACTTTCCATGCTTAGGAAACAAAATCAAGAAAATAGAAATTAGGAATTTAATTTTACCTTAATTTAAATTCCAATTCCTTCACTTTTCTTCTTCCTTGGTGTTGTTGTTTTGTTATTAATCCTAACCCCTTTTTTTCTCTTATTCTCAAAACATGAGAAATTGGTTAAAAACTTGCAAAATGTAAACAAGTTCTATTTATATAGCATTTTCCCACTTGGCCGAAAATTAGGCTAATTTTCAATAAAAATAACAAATTTTTGTGGTCATAATTTTGACACCATTTGATCTCATCCAAATTAATTAATTATTTTGATATTTTTGTTAATAAATACATGTGTCAAAAATACATGGAATAGCCAATAAGAATTGGCCAAAAATCAAGAATATTCATGTAATATTCTTAATTAAAATTAATTAACTAATTTAATTATTAACAAAAGACAAAATAAGTTATGGAAAAATATTCCAAAAATATTCTTCCAATTTATCATTATTAATAATTAATAAACAATAATTAATTAATTAATAATAATAAAATAAGTGTCAAAATCTAATTGGTCAATAATGTGTATCTAATCAAAATTATGTATAGTATACAAATACATATTATTTAATACGTATGTGTAAATTATGAATAATCCAAATTATCCATAATTAATTGCACAAGTGCTCAACGAGTACACTTTTATGTGGGACTCTTTAGGTTCAAGTTTATCTGTCACGTAAACCATTTTCGTGTCCGTAATTTATCCACTCACAAATTACGACGACCACAGATAATCGAGTTGAGCCATCCAAATCGAAGTCATCGTATATATGTAATCTCTCTGTCATAGGTAATTCGAATTGTTCCGGAGATATAGATAAAACGTCAAATCTCCACTATGAACAATTCATGTGTCGCGACATATTTATGATTCTTAAACAAATATTCAGAACTCGTTTCTGAATCATACATCGGCCAAGGATTTCAAAGAATCACAAATTGGATACCTAAATCCCGTATATGGGACTGACAGATCCTCTCCGGATACATCACAGGATATGTGAGAGTATCAGTCCATACTCGACGAACAGACGAAGGTCTGATATTAAAAGATCGTTGACGTGACTGCCATCAAAGTATGAGGGATATCTCACATGTCCACAGTGGTATCACAAGTCAAATGAGCTAATATGTTATTCGACTTGTAAAGATTCTTATTGACGTTGGTGTACCATCTATCAGGAATCTTCGAATGAGTCATTCATTATTTATCCAATGAATACCTACGTGTTTATACGAGTCTCTCAAGACTCATGGTTTACTAAGATAAATAATTAGAACAATTCTAATATATAACACGTACTGGTCTCACGAGTTTACTAACCGACCATGTATGTAAACCTTGACTAGGAATAAATTTAAGAATGAATTTTATTGTGACAATTCTTAGTGAAAATTTTACGCCTTTACCATATAAAACGTATATTGATGAAATTTACTAAATTTTATTCATAATAAAATATAAATGTACATTGTATTTACAATAAATACAACAAAATTTGGCGCGCCGAGCACCAACTCTAACATTTTCTCTCACTTGCTATAGTGCCAAATTTGATAGTATCTAATACCCATCGCATCTACATGTCTATCATATAGTCTTAGAGACAAGGCCTTTGTAAGCGGGTCTGCTATGTTGTCCTTTCCAGATATCTTGCATATGACAACATCTCCTCAAGTGATAATCTCACGAATAATGTGGTACTTCCGCTCCACATGTATCGATTTCCAATGCGCTCTAGGTTCTTTTGCCTGTGCAATGACACTACTATTATCACAGAACAACGGGATCGAATCCTCGATGCTTGGGACAACTCTAAATTATGTGATAAATTTTTCTAATCCATACAACCTCTTTTGCATCATCTGATGCCACAATATATTCCTCCTCGGTGGTGGAATTGTTGGACAATTATGACCCATAGCGTCACTATTTGTAAAAGACATTGTGGTTTTTGTACAAATTAACTATGTGACAATGGAAATTTCATTTTATCATTTTGTAATTAAATTACTTATATATATAAATGATAAAAGTCCTTATGATTAGTTCCGGATTATAAGATATGAGACAATATCAATCCAAAAAGGTTTAATCATTAAATATCCCTAATCGTAGTATTATCGAGACTGGACATCGATAATACAGAATAGACTAGTATTACACTTGTGCGTGTTATGGAAGCGTAACAGTATAGTTCTCATATATTTAAGTATTGGATACTTATGCAAGTGTGATATGAGGTTGTGTTTACCGATGGTACGCAAACAGCTTCGCTCTGGATAGACCCCGCGGAATCCCATTGGTAGTATGACTATGTGTCTATGGGAATCCGCTTCAGGGTAGGTGTATTTGGTCTTAACCTGAGACTTGCATCGCTAGTACTTGAGGCAATCAATACGCTTTGGTTTTGGTCATCCGAGACTTTAACAGGTTCTGTGTACGCCTCTTATGGGTTTATTGAGAATCGTAGTGTATTGGGTGTGATGTCAAGACAGAAGTATCACTTCAGTCATATTGAGATGATGATTACGCATGGATACATGACCGATTCTCTATTATGTTGCAACTATCAGGATAATATGACAAGGTCATGATTATCTGATTATAGAGACTAGTTGCTTGTGATCCGATATATGCTTCGTACGGGGCAGACACTATTCCAGCCCCAGGCCTTGTATGTGACATCAGATACTGGATCGCAATACGCAATACTACGTATACTACGCCTGTTATAGATTATATATTCCTTAAAGAATATTTCTGGAGAATTGGGTAGGCACGACGCTTTGCTAGAAGCCAACCATGTCTCGTAAATCAGTAAAAACGTGGTATGAGGTACGCACATGTTCGGATAGTCCGACGACCGGATTTACTGCCAACATATCCAGGGATCTCATGGGTCGCTTCCCGAAGATTTACCGATGACGTATGACTCGCACAAAATTAATCTGGGATTAATTATAATAGAGAGAGAATTAATCTGGGATTAATTACGGCAAGATTTTATCTGGGATAAAATTCTATAAAAGAGAGAGAACGATTAATTTGGAATTAATCGATTAAATAATATATTCGATATATTAAACAAAATTAGATTTCATAACGGAATTAAAATTAGATTTTAATTCAAGCGAACGAATTAATTTAGAATTAATTCGCTAGCGACTTTAATAGTAATTTTGCTAGGCATAATTATTTAATTAAATTTGATTTAATTACGTCGCAACAGAAAATTCGTTAATTTGGAATTAACGAACTCGAGCCCGGAATGTGTTTGCGGGCCCGCTCGGATTTGAATCAAGTGGGGCCCACATGTCACATCACATTTCACATAACTTGTCATTCTTATCACTTCTTGGTGATGGAATTTGGTGAGTTGGTGACTTGTAACTTACACAATTGTCAAAAGTGATGGACTTATTACCAACTTTGGAATTGGTATATCTTTTTTTGTTTTTGGAAATCAAATAGAAGTCAACACACATCACTCTCTTTCTTCTTCTCTTTCACGCCCAAGTGAAGAATTTCTCTCCCCATTTGGCTTGGCCGAAACTTGCTAAGAACAATGTGAAAATTGTTGTAATTTTTCTAAGTTCTAGCACACATCAAGAATCATATAAAGGTGTTAGGGAAACTTTCCCATTGAGCTTGGAATAAAAGATCAAAGCTTGGAGCTTGATACACAACTTGGAGGAGCTTGGAACAACTTCAAAGAGAGCAAAATTTTTTGTATACAACACATCCTACAACCGATCTTTGTAAGTATACTTCCGCTATACTTCTTTTCGTATTCACAATATTTCATGCTTGAAATGTTCTTGGGATGATCTTAGAGACCAACAATGGTATCATGAGCCTATTTGAGCATGAAATTGAATTAGGGTTCATAATCTAAAATTTGGGTATTTTTGATTTGAGCATGATTTGATCAAATTGTTTGTTTGAGTATGCTTATATAATGATAACTAAGTGTTATACATGATCAATTTGATGAAAAATTAATTGAATTAATTTTCTCCAAATACATTAGCTTGGCCGAATGTGATTAGTACCCTAGGTCATGGTGATTTTTGTTTTTTAAACCATTGGATGTGTTTAAAATGCTTGGATATATTGATTTGTGATTTAATCGGATTGAAATCGAAATCGGATATAAAAATCCTTCCATTACCGTGACCAAAGGAGCATGTTAATGACTTGATTTTGGTTAAAAAAGGTTAGACATGTGTTGAATATAATAAA
>SKCR01028158.1:0-57775 GCA_019454045.1 Zanthoxylum bungeanum
TTTTATATATTTTTATTTCTTATGTAAGTGAAATAATATTTTGAATACATAATTATAAAAAATGGACGTGATATTTGGATTTTTGAGGCCATAAATTTAAAAGGGCGTTCTAATAGTATAAAATTTCAACTTTACGCAATGTTCGTATTTTGGCCATAACTTTTTAATCTCATATAAGATTGAGACAATTCTAGTTCTAGATGAAAGGACTCAAATATATACAACTTTACTCTTTAAAAGATTTTTAGTTCAAAAGTTTTCAAGGTCAAAATTGATGAAAAATCAAAAGTGTGTTTATATGTAATTTTATTTATTATAATAAACATAAACAAAAAAAAAAAGACAAAAAGAAAGGTGGGAAATGACAACCCACCGAAATTGTCAATTCCCACCAAACATGCAATTTGCAAATTGTTTTTGCAATTTACAAATTGCATGAGGGTGTTGAGCCCTCTACTATAAATGTTAGGGTTGGTGCTCGGAGTGCCAATCCGGATCGTATTCATGTCTGATTCATGAATACAAACAATTTCGTTTTCCATAATATTACTTATTTATGGTAGTACTTTTTGCTTTTATATACATATTCGATCTAATTACGATTAGATTGAAACTAAATAGGATTTAGTGATATGTATATATTAGACAAAGACCCGATAATATATAATGTAGTGCGCAGTTACAAAGTAGTTTGTAATTGACATTAGGAAGCGTCACTACTAGAAGTATATTATCAAATAAAGTTCCTGATCAAGATTTACTAACACGGGTCGGTTAGCAAAATCCGCTGAGACCAGTACACGTCGTATTTCGAGACTTGGTCCGATGGTTTATCCCAATGAACCATGAGTCTGGGGAGACTCGTATAGACATGTAGGTGTTTATATTGGATAAACACCGAATGACTCACCGAAGATTTCATAATAGATGGTACTCCAATGTCAATACGAATCTTCTCGGGTCAAGTGAGCATAGTTGTCCTTTGACTTGAGATACCATTGTGGATGTATGAGGTATCCTCCACACTTTGATGGTAGTCACGTCACCGATCTATTTAGATCAGACCTCCGTCTGTTCGTTGGGTGTGGACTGATCCTCAGGATATCATGTGCGTATCAAGATATGATCTGTCAGTTCTGTATACAGAGCATAGATATTCAATATGGAATTAGCAATATGCTAAATCCATGGGCCCGTGGTACATTGTAGAAGTAAGTTCTAAGTGTTATTAAAAGATTGCTAATATAATCGTCGACATGATTATATCTATAGAGATTTAACATTTTTATCTATATCTCTGGAATAATCTGAATACATGTGACAGATGGATTATACGTATACGACGACCTCGACCAATATGATTCAGCGAGTTTATCCGTGGTCGTCATAATTTACGGGTGGGTAGATTATGGACACGAAATTAGATTTCGTGACGGATATTCCTGAATCTAGAGAGTCTCACTAATGAAACATACTCGTGGAGAACTATTGCAACTTTTATAAATAATATTGATTATTTATAAATCGTTTAACGGTTAAACGAAAAGATACATGCATAAGGGCTATTCGATCATTTCTAAATTAATGTGTATTTAGATTTAATATATGATTTTATTAAATACACATTAATTATTTGTCAAATAAATTATTTGACACTTGTCACCAATAAATGTATTATGGAATATTTAAAGTAAATATGAAACATATATGTAACATCCCCGATCTGGGAGATGTTACCGGCAGGGGATAGACCGCACTAACCCCATAAGCCTCTGACTTTCTAACCATAAACATACATTAATATTCTTTTCTTTAATTTATTTTATTATGTGTGGGACCGTAGCCCAAACATAAAATCATTACATACAAACTCTACATCTGAATCTGAAAACTCATTAACACACTTTTACAACAACTGCCTCAAAGTCAAATGCTAATACAAAACTTTTAATTGACTCTGACTGACTCACACTCTATCTAACTTGTACTGGTGGACTCCATACCCTAATGACTGCATAAGTATCCTTCCTCTCGAGCTCGTCCTCCGAGAACACCTGTAAAATCAGAAAATTGAGAGTGAGGGGTTAAACCATTGTACGATTGATGAGTGGTAAATGTATCATTATTTCTCACTCATTTGACCTAATATTTTTTTTTATATTTTCTTGAGTTTTGTGAATATTTTGATGTGTTTTGTGTTATTTTGTAGATAAATAAAGTTCAGGACTCTCTGGAAGCAATTCAGGGCCAAAACAGTGAAAAACGGATAAAAGGGCAAATTCATAATTTGGGCATCGCGACGCGTAAGCCTTCTGCGCCGTGACTGCTAACATGCACCAGACCTTGCTAACGTGTGCCGAATCATGCTAAAATGCATCGGAACATGTGTCAAAATTTGAGAAGTCTGCTAACATGCACACTTGCTAATGTGCGTCTGCCACATGTCAACATCAGAGCAGATCTGCTAACTTGCACCATGCCACGTGTTATCATCACATGCTGCCGAAAATCACCATCGCCATGTGTTGTCTACATGTCATCCACGTGTCAGCCACTTGGTGTCCACATCAGTCACATGCGAGTCAGCTTGCCACGTGTCCGCCACATCATCATCAGCCAATCATCTTATGCCACGTGTCACCATCACACGCTGCCGAAAATCACCATCGCCACATCATAGCCACGTCAGCATAATTATTGAGTAATCATTCAGCTGCCGGTGCCACCTGCTACATGTCGTAAGATCCGCATTCCACATCCCAATTCACGGCGCGTCGTGACGCGTAAGGTTGTGCATGTCGCGACGCGTGGAGCTTATTGACGCCTATAAATTCAGCTCGATTTCAGAATTCAAATCATGCATTCCTTAGGTTTCTTTAGGGACTTTAAGGATTGCATCTTGATTGTTTAAGTTTTTGTAATTTAAATTAAGCATTTTTACTTTTAGTACTTTTAATTATGTACTTTTACTTTCAGTAATTAATTTCATTTTATTTAATTTTCTTTTCTTTTATGTTCAGTAGTTAAATTGGTGCTGGGGAAGGGTGAAGCTTTTTACTATTATAATTTAGATTAATCTTCCTTAATTATAATATATAAACTATTTAAAACCTGACTTAACGAGGATACTGCCTTATTGGTCGGTTGGTAATTAATTATAAATTGGTTTTAACTTGACTAAGTAAGGATACCACCTGGTTGGTCGGTTGGTAATTAATTATTAATTTGACTTAATCAGGATACCGCCTATATGGCTGGTTGGTAATTATCACGCAGATTTATATATTACAATAAGGGAGATTTCTAAATTAGAAATAGTAAAGGTAGATTAATCTCACTTAATTTATAATATGGAAATTGTAATTTAATAATATGGATTAAAAGTTGATACCGCCTTAATGGCTGGTTTTAATTATGTAACATAATCTGACACCGCTTATAGGTCGGTCTTTAGGTGACAGATGATTACCGCCTATATGGCTGGTTTATGGATAAATAATAACACCGCCTTTATGGATGGTTCAACTTAAATGGGAAATACTGACAATTTCCATATTATAATAAAGTGAGATTTCTAAAAGTGGATCCTCTAACCCCCAGTATTTTATTTTTATTCTAGGGAAGTGATGAAACATAATATTCACATGCTTAATAATTGATTTAATTATATAATGGGTAATTCTTTAGTTTGTTTATTGAATCTTAAGCTTAATGCTTCTTGTTGCCTGATCACCAATAAGGTTGATGTGGTAAACTTAAAATCAACTTGGAAAATGGATTTTAGGTTTCAGTCTTAGATTCAATAGCTCACGATATTCCTTGATGATAGATAAACCTTTAATATATTTCCTTACAGGATAGGAATATACATGTCAAACATGGGTAGCCATAATTGGAACTTGCACTTAATGAATTCAGGTAACTTGGTTAACATAGACATATGATTAATTGGGTTATACTGGGTATTTGCATCTGACCATCGACAAAGGCTTTTGCATAATTTTGTGTTCCAGGTTAGCAAACTGATTTATTACACATATATAAGAGAATCAATTCATCATTAGAATGATATTGTGTGGAATCACAACCCTATATATTTGTGTCTTTTGTTTATTTTCCTTAGTATTTTATTTTTTATTTTTATTTATTTAGCAAATCCACATTCAACCAATCAATTAAGCAATCATTCTCTTCTCCCTTTAATTAGATACTTGTAAATAAATAGAATCAATAATTAATAACAATAGTAGGAATTAAGTCATCGTGAGATCGATATTTTTATACTACTTGAACTATACGTGCGCTTGCGTTATACGCGTGTGATTACGTCAGTCAACGATCTAAGTGAGTGGACGAAAAAATGAAAAACTGTTATAAAAGCTTTTGGTTTTGAAACCAAAATTCCAGAAATATCTTTGTATGAAAACTCTTCTCTGAAAACTTCACTTAAAACCTCTCTTATAAACTCCTCTTTCCGAAATTTGCTTTCTAAAAACCATTTCTAAAATCTGATTTCTGATAACTGTTTTCTGAAAATCAATATCTGAAAAATTTGTTTCTGAAATTCTGGAATCTGGAAACTGGTTTGTATCTGAAAACCTTGACGTATGAGGGCGTTACGTATCACCGTGTTGGACAGTTATGACCCATAGCGTCACTATTTATACAAATCATGGTGTTGTTGTACAAATTAACTATGTGACAAGGAGATTGCGCTCTTATCATTTGTGATTAGATCACCTAGATGTATAAATGATAGGAGGTCCCTATGATTAGTTCCTGGATTGAGATGATATGAGACAGTATCAGTCCTCGAAGGATTAATCATTAAATATACATAGTCGTAGTATTATCGAGACTGGACATCGATAATGCGGAATAGACTAGTATTGCACTTATGCGCGTTGTGGGAGCACAACGACATAGTTCTCATATATTTAAGTATTGGATACTTATGCAAGTGTGATAAGAGGTTGTGTTTACCGATGGTGCGGAAACAGCTTTGCTCTGGATAGACCCCTCGGAATTCCATTGGTAGTATGACTATGTGTCTATGGAAGTCCGATATCAGGGTAGGTGTATTTGGTCTTAACCTGAGACTTGCATCGCTAATACTTGCGACAATCAGTATGCTTTAGTTTTGGTCGTCTAGGGCTTTAACCGGTTCTGTGTACGCCTCTGCTGGGTATATTGAGAATCGTAGTGTATTGGGTGTGATGTCAAGACGGAAGTATCACTCTAGTCATAATGGAGATGATGTCATGTAGGATACGGTACTAGTGCCCTTAAGTACCGCAGTCATCGGGATATTATGAGTAAGTCATGTATATCCGATAATAGAGACTAGTTACCAGACATCCGACATGTGCTTCGTACAGGGCAGACACAGTTCCAGCCCCAGGCCCAGTACGTGACATTCGATACTGGATCGCAATACGCAATACTACGTATACTACGTATACTACGCCTGCCATATATTATATATTCTAGTAAGTATATTTCTGGAGAATTGGGAAGGCACGGTGCTTTGCTAGAAGCCAACCATGTCTTGTAAATCGGTAAGCACGTGGTACGAGGTACGCACGTATTCGGATAATCCGATGACCGTATTTACTGCGAACATATCCAGGGATCTCTTGGTTCGCTTCCCAAAGATTCACCGATGACAGTTGATTTAATTAGAATTAATCTGGGATTAATTAAGAGAGAGAATTAATCTGGGATTAATTAAGAGAGAGAAAATTAATCTGGGATTAATTGAGGTATTATTTAATCTGGGATTAAATGTGTTCGAAAGAGAGAGAACGTGATTAATTTGAAATTAATCGGTAAAATAAATTTAATAGTTAAATTTGATTTTTCTATTTTATTTATTCGTATGGGCTAAAATTAATATATCGGATATATTAATATGAATTGGATTTCATTACGAAATTAAAGTCGGACTTTAATACGAGCGAACAAATTAATTTAGAATTAATTCGTAAACGACGTTCGTAATATATTTACGAGGCATCGTTATTTAATTAAATTAGATTTAATTATTTAACGACGAAAGTTCGTTTAATCGGATTAAACGGATCCGAGCCGCGACAAATGTTCGTAGAGACATTTTGAATTTTGAATTCAAAATGGTGGGGTCCACTTCACACATGTCACACATGTGAAGTGGTGGTTGGAAAGTGGTTGGCATTTATGCCAAAACCACTTACTTTCCAACTACTTGGTTTAGGTGAAACCAAGACTCCAACTACATGGTTTTGGTGAAAAGGGTAAATACCCTTTAACAAAACCCTAGCCCCCTCTCTCTCTTCATTTGGGTAATACAACACTTGAAACAAATAAAACCCTAATTTATCCTTTCTAGGGGCGTGAGCTTCCTCATCCCTCTCTTTGATTTTGTTGCAAAATCAACAAAGTTAGCACTTCATGGAATCAACTAAGGTGATAGGGAAACCAACTCAAAGCTTGGAATCATCAAAGGAAGGATCTTGGAGATCTTCATTCAAACAACTCAAAGCTTGGAATCATCAAAGGAAGGATATTGGAAACCAACTCAAAGCTTGGAATCAACAAAGGAAAGATCTTGGAGATCTTCTTCTTCTCAAAATTTTAAAAGCTCAAATCCATTCAATGTAAGTAATTCCGCAACTTATAATGAATTTATGAACATATTTTCTTGCTTATTAGATCTTTGACATGTTCTAGGAACACTAACACACCGTCCCCCCATACGCCTAACTAGAGCTAGTAGTACAAATCCATGTCTTTGGGCCGTTACGTATTGCCGTCCCCCAAAGCATGCCACTACTGTCCCTAAAACTGGTCGTCTTGGGGCGTTACGTATCGTCGTCCCCCAAGCCACAAACTAGAACTGGGGGTGCAGATCTATGCTACCCTCCAAGCTCTGAAACTAGGGTCTAGGGGCGTTACGTATCGCCGTCCCCCTAGCCCTGAACTAGGATCTGGGGGCGTTACGTATCGTCGTCCCCCCAGTCCTCTACATGTGCACATGTTATCTGTCCGTCAATTCCAAATTGTATCAAGTTACATACTGGGGGTGAGTTTTTCCCCCATGCCCCGAAAAATAATAAAACTCATGTTGAAAACATCTCTTTGCTAAATCCTTTCTCTAAACATACTAAACAGTATATAATACAAAAATAAACTTGGCTAACGCCCTAATTGTAGAAAACATAAGCTTGGTATTTAAAACTATTATAAAATAAATCAACTTAAGTAGAAGTGTGTCCACTCACTGATTTCAGAATTTGGATGAGATGAGTCCCCTCATCGAAGAAGATCGTAGTTCCTATGGATAAATCTATTATCAAAAACTTGATTAGTATATACGTTGTAAAAAAATGAACATCGGAACTTAGCTAAGCAGAATGATGCATCGACATATGTTATTTATAAGGCTTATCGTGCTTATATCTCAATGTAAGGTATGCATACGAACTGATATGAGACCCTAAGGAATGTCTCTAACACGCTAGGGTGGCACTGGGGTGGTTTAGATTGATTTTTGAGAAATTATGTGCCACGCGTCGCGAAATAACTCCTTGCTCGTCGCGACACGCATCGACAAGAATCGTGTAATCAGTTTTCTCTTTCGCGTCGCGATGCGAATCCCTTTAGCGTCGCGACGCGGATCAGTTTTCTAGGATTTTCTTCTTCATCATTAAATCTAACTCACCCAATATCAATACCTAATATTTCCATACTAAAAACCACAACACAAAACATCAACATACACCATATTCACACATTATAATTCAAGTTAACATCCTTAACATTCCATTAATCACATCATTCTCACACTTGACTTAAACCCTAGGATTTATTAAACTTGGTTACTTATGCTACAACCAATTTCTTCTCTAATTAATCAACAATAATTCAATATGCAATTAGAAATCTGTTAAATCCATGGGCCCATGGTACACTGTAGAAATTAGTTCTAAGTGTTATTAAGAGATTGCTAATAGAAATGTCGACGTAATTATATCTATAGAGATTTGACGTTTATATCTATATCTCTGGAATAATCCGGATACATGTGACGAATGGATTATACATATTCAATGACCTCGACCTGTATGGTTCAGTGAGTTGATCCGTGTTCGTCATAATTTACGGATGGGTAGATTATGGACACGAAATTGGATTTCGTGACGGATATGCCTGAACCTAGAGAGTCTCACTAATGAAATATACTCGTAGAGCACTAGGGCAACTTTTATGAATAATATTGATTATTTATAAATCGTTTAACGGTTAAACGAAAGATACATGCAAAGGCATCTTTTGGTCATTTCCTAATTAATGTGTATTTGTATTTAATGTATGATTTTATTAAATACAGATTAATTAAATGTCAAACCGTAATATTTGACATATATCATTAATATATGTATTTGAGATATTTAAAGTAAATATAATACATATATTTGAGATATTTATATTTAATTAATTATTTAATTATTTAATTGTTAAATGATTAAAGTAATTAAAATATAAAATATCTAAATTGATATTTTGGTTAGGAAATGATTAAATATAATTGTTTGACTTTTGTATTTATGATAAAGGTAGTCAAATAGCATTTTGCTTCTATAAATTAGATTTAAAATGCAAAATATTTATTTGTTATTTATTGCCTAAAATTCGGACAATGACCTAGATATATAAGGTCATGTTTTTTTCCATTTTCTTAACACAAGTCATAGCCTCCAAAAGAAAAATAAAAACACTTTGAGAGGAAAATAGAAGAAACAAGAATCGAATCAAAGAAATGCTAAGATTTAGTAAGTATTTCCAACCTTTCATTAGAGGGAAATTTGTTCCTTTCATTCTTGGCTACAACATGTGTAGTTCTTAGGTTTTTCTACTCTTTCTAGTTTATGTTTTTTATGGTTGGAAGTTTTGATAATGGATGTTTGCATGTATGATATTCAAAGAAAGCTTATAATTCTTATGGCCATTTGATGATATAGTTGCCATTCTAGATTTGTTAGGCCACTCATTGATGACCTATAATTGCTCTAGATTTATTTCAAAGTGGTGAGACTTATTTGGTATGCTAGAGATTTGATTAAAGTAATGGATTTGTTTAATTTGGTGTAATTTGTTCAATTTGAAGAATTTATAAAATTAGGGTTTATACCCTTTCCAAATTTGGGGCTTTTCATATATGTGTTGTGTAATGATGTGTATATGATGCACATTAAATTTGGTGATGATTGGAGTTTATCTTGACTTGTTTTGAACAAGATTAGACTAAAATACACAAAATCAAATCCTTTGGGGGGCTCTCGGCTTTTTTGGATTTTAGTGGGTTTTGTGTTGTAATTTGTATTTTGATGTATTGGACCTGTAAAAATCATTTTGGGATTGATTTGGAATCATTTAAAGTTATATTTGACAATTTGAGGACTAAAATAATCAAAATGCAAAGTATGAGGGGTCTCTCGGCAATTTGAGAAAATTATGATTTTTGGGTAAAACATTTCAGTTTTTTTGGGTAAAAAATTTCAATTTTTAAGTATTGAGTAATTAGAATAAATAAGTTTATTTTAATTTCCCAAGAAAAATTATTGAAATTGGAAAATTTTGATTTTTCACGTTCCGCTGCGTTTACCCGGATTTACCCCTAAAACCCCAACACTTTTATTGACAAAAGATCAGGCGACATTAATGTAAGTTTTTTCTTTATAAATTAAATATTTTTAATTTTCTCTTTTCAAATTATTTTTGCTTTCTTATATATAATTTTATTAATGGTAGACTGCTGTAGAGCAAATGGTAACGATTGCATCTCAGTTTTCAGAGGAGTCTGGTAAGACTGAGACTCAGCTCGACACCAGTCGCCTATACTTAGATGCTGTTGGAATGGATACTAAGAAACACCGAGTGTACGGTCTCAGCTTTCTTACATAGCTTTCATATCCAAATTCGTTGCGCAGCTTAGGTAGATCGCACTACGGTTCATGTTTTGATGATACATTTGAGCAGCAAGTACAAGATCGAGTTAGGATTGAGATACATACTATACATCAACGACTGGATGAAGAGCAACAAAAGAGAAATGAAGAGATGCAACGACTAGAGGAAGAGAGCGGAAGAGAAATGAATAGGTGTTTGATCTCAAACAGAAGATGGCAGATATGGAGCGCTATTTTCAGATGATGAGAGACTTGAGTTCACAGCCTTCCTCCTCAAGTTCACCTTATCCTCTGACTAATCGTGAGCAGACAGATAAAGATGATTAACTTATATGTATTTTTTTAAATTATACTTTTTTTTAACATTATAACATTTATATAATAAAATTTTAATTTTACTATTTGTTTTGTTTATTTTATAATTTAAGAAATTAATATATTTATTTTATAATTTGACTAATATTAATAATATTATTTAAAAATATAATAAATTTCTTTAAAAATTTAAAAAATAATTTTTTTTACTAAATATTCTAAATAAAGACAGAATATCTGTGGCAAATTCATTTCTATATAGTTGAGGACTATTAGCGATATAATTATTCGTCTATATTTAGAGATGGAGTTTTCGTCGCTAATTAGAAATAAAAATTAATCTGTAGCGATTCCGTCTCTAATGAGATACGGATTTTCCGTCGCTAATTAGCGATGGAATAATTTCTGTCTCAATTTTAGAAAATGATATAATTTATCCGTCGCTATTTATTTGGCGACCAACAAAATAGAGACGAAATTTTTTCCTCGCTATTCCGTCGTTAACTGCTTATTAGCGACGGAATAGCGACAGTGGCGGAGCCACAGTGTGACCAGTGGGGGCAGTTGCCCCCACTGGACACACTTTTTTTTTTTTTATATAAATTATATATATTATATATATATATATATATTATATATATATATATTAGAAAATATAAAATAATTAAACAATACTCATAAATACATTAATTATTAAGAGTTGTATTTTTTTTTTAATATAATATGTAGGCCCAAGCCCAAGTTAGTTAAAAAAAATTCCAATACACTTTTGCATCAATCTTATTTCTTAAACATATCTAAAATAATTATATTTAATTTATATGTTATAGATAATTGACTATTTTTCATTTTAAATCCACTCATTTATGTGTTTTTCCATTTGCAAAAGAATAAAGATTTCATTACATTTAAATAAAAATAAAAATAACTATGTTTATACTCAGGTTTGGTTTTAGGGATCATCTTGTAATTTCAAAAAATATCTATGAATTCATTGTATATTATTTTGGTAAGAAAAAAATTAGCCCCCGCTGACTGAAATTTCTGGATACGCCACTGAATAGCGACGGATTTTTCCGTCCCTATTAGACTGTTTTCTTGTCGTGTTAACTGCATGTCGTAATTAGTTGGTGTCTTTGACAAGTATATATATATATATATGCTGGTTTGGTGTGGATCATAAAAGGAAAATGAATTGGAAGAAGTCATTTTGATGAAATGGAATGCATAAAGCATGAAAGTAGAAACAAAGAAGTAAGTTCTTTTGAGAATATGGCATGCATAACAATCATTTGTGTGAAGGCATGTTGTAATTAGTTGGTCTTTGAAGGCGTGTGGTTCATATTAGGTAGGTATTGATGTTTCATCAGCAGAATTAAGAAGCATAGATTCAGATACGATATGATACGGATAAGTCGATATAACATAAAAAAAAATAAAAATAGGATTCATGGATACGTGTGTGCATATATATATTTATACATAATTGCATTTATTTGAAGATATTAAATATATAGTGGAGTTTGATTATATTTACATATAATTTTTAACACAATTTTACATATACTAAAAGATTTAATCCCATTAATATGTTTCCAATAATAAAATTACAATCGTCAATTATTAACATAATTTTACATATATTATAAGTTTTAATACTATTATCTATTTATAATAATTAAACTATAGTTGTCAATTATTAACATGGTTTTGCATGTATAAAAGTTTTAATACTATTGTCTATTTCCAATAATAAAACTCTAGTTGTCAATTAATTCTAGTTGTCTTATTTATAATAATAAGTGTAAAGTATGTAGTTATCTTTTATTTTAAAACAAATTTATTTTCTTTGAAATTGTAAAAATACTTTGTCACCTTTTTAAAAAGAGTTTAAAACCAATTAAATTCTTCTTCTTCGAGTGACCGATACGTATCAGAAATTTAAAAATATATTAAAATATATTAAAAAAAATTAGTATCCAATATGTATCCAATAGTATTCGAGGATATCCAAGCTTGGATACATATTCATACGCAATAAGTTTACATGTATTGGTGCTTCTGAGCTGAGTGCCAATTGTGATTGCTTGTAGCTAGCAAAAATTGACTTTTAACTACAGGCTCTACCTGATTCCATTTTCATTTCTAAATATGGCAGCCTGAGTTTTGAAATGGGAGCTGTAGTGACATACTTTGACAGCAAGGCGTCAAAATTGTTGGGTTCAGACAATATGCTTGCTTGCTTGTATCCGCTGGTTTCCTCTTTCGTTTAGGATGATTATGTGAATCATATGAGTGATTTGGATCCATTTATCCTAGAAGTTACGTTCTTCCGATCTTAAGAGAACTATGAATTGTTTTAATTTGTTAAGTTATAAGTTTTTGAGCCATTGCATATTTTTTCTGCAGATCACTCACTTCAAATGCGCGCGGTGGAGTCTCACTTGGTGTGGGTATGCAGCACCAGGTGGCGGATGGATTTTCTGGTCTTCACTTTGTGAACACATGGTCTGATCTTGCTCGTGGTCTTGATATTACAATCCCACCATTCATTGACCAAACTTTGCTTCAGGCCCGAGATCCACCTCAGCCTGCATTTCAACACATTGAATACCAGCCTCCACCTGCCTTGAAAACTCCTCTGAAATCAAGTTCTGAGACAACAGCTGTCTCCATTTTCAAATTAACCCGGGACCAACTCAACACCCTGAAGGCCAAGGCCAAAGGAGAGGGTAATAATTCTATCAATTATAGTTCATATGAGATGTTGGCAGGTCATGTCTGGAGATCTGCATGCATTGCACGGGGCCTTACTGAAGATCAAGAGACCAAATTGTACATTGCAACAGATGGACGTGCCAGGTTGCAGCCTCCACTTCCACCTGGTTACTTTGGGAACGTGATCGTTACGGCCACACCAATGGCAGTCGTGGGTGATCTCCAATCAAAGCCAATATGGTATGCTGCAAATCGGATTCATGATACTTTGGTTTGGATGGACAACAAATATCTAAGGTCTGCTCTTGATTACTTACAGCTTCAGCCTGATTTATCAGCTTTGGTTCGAGGTGCCCATACATTTAGGTGTCCAAATCTTGGGATTACTAGTTGGGTTAGGTTGCCAATACATGATGCTGATTTCGGGTGGGGTCGTCCCATATTCGAGAAAATCTACAATGCAACAGAAGTACTACGTCATTCATGCAACAAGCTAATCATCAATTGTCACGCGTGCTAAAAAATTAAAAACAACTAAAAAATAGTTATTAAATTATACATGTCATTTTCTAATTTGTTGGTGGTATCACGTCACCTATAACTCCGTTGTACCAAAGAATTGCTCCCCATATTCATGGGACCTGGTGGGATTGCATACGAAGGTTTATCGGTTATAATTCCAAGTCCAACCAACACGATGGGAGCTTATCAGTTGTCATCTCTCTGCAAACCGAACACATGAAACTATTTGAGAAGTTAATATATGACATTTAAGAAACCCACATTTGAAACTCATTAGAAGTAAATCAAGCTGGTCAATTTCGGATGCTGCAAATTTTTGGATGTTGGTTTTGTATCTTCTGTTTTTTCACAGAACTTTCTTGGGTGCATGCTGTATGTCTATTCTCATTATGAACTCTTGAGAGAACTTTTAGTACCAATTTGATTTAATATGGCAGTTGTTGTTATTGTATGGTGTCAACTTAGATCACTTTCCGATATTTGATTGTATTTTCAGGGAATATGATTATTCCTCTAAATTTTATTTATTATTATTATTATTAATTTTTTTTTTTTTGCCCTCAACAAGGAAATGGATGATCAAGATAATTAGCTTAAGCTTTAATTTGTCTCACGACATTAGTTTGTTTAGGGAACCATACCATATGTATGTTAGGGTTGGTGCTCGGAGAGCCAATCCAGATCGTATTTATATCTGATTCATGAATACAAAAAAATACATTTTTCCATTATATTACTTATATATGGTTACACCTCTTATTTTTACATACGTATTTGATATAATTACGATTAGATTGAAACTAAATTTGATTTAGTGATATGTATCTATTAGACTTCAAGATTTACAACGTAGTGCGCAGTTACAACGTAGTTTGTAATTGACATTGGGAAGTGTCACTATAAGTTGTATATTCTCAAATAAAGTTCATGGTCAAGATTTATTAACACTGGTCGGTTAGTAAAATCCGCTGAGATAAATACATGTCGTATATCGGGACTTGGTCCGATGGTTTATCCCAATAACCCATGAGTCTCGGGAGACTCGTATAGACATGTAGGTTTTTATTTGATAAACATTGAACGGCTCACCGAAGATTTCCTAATAGATGGTACACCAACGTCAATAAGAATCTTCTCGAGTCGAGTAACATAGTGGTCATTCGACTTGAAATACCATTGTGGATATATGAGACATCCTCCACACTTTGATGACAGTCACGTCACTGGTCTATATATATCAGACCTTCGACTGCTCATTAGGTTATGGACTCATGCTCATGATACCTTGTGAGTATGAGATAGAATCTGTCAGTCTTGTGTACATGGCTTAGGCATTCTGCATGTGTTTACGATCTAGTAAATCCATGGTCATCGTATTCTTCGGAAGCGAGTTCCGAGTGTTATTTAGAGATCGTAAATTTATAAGTCGACTATATTATACTTGGGGATTTGATGTTTCTTTCTATATCCATGATATAACAAAAATATTCTGTGACGAAGAGATTATACGTATGCAATAACCTCGACTTATATAGTTTAGCGAGATTTTATTTGGTCGTCATAATTTATGAGTGGGTGAATTATGGACACGAAATTTGATTATGTGACGGATAAACCTAAAATTAGAGAGTCCCATAATATGAAGTGTACTCGTTGAGCACTTGAGGAACGCGTTATGAATAATACATATTATTCATAATACTTTATCGGATTAAATAAGTTAATTCGATTCGTTTAAAGATTAAATGAAAAGATATATGAATAAGGACCTTTCGGTCATTTCCTAATTAATATGTATTTGTATTTAATATATGATTTTATTAAATACACATTAATTAATTATCAAATAAGATATTTGACATATATCATAAATATATGTATTTTGATTATTTAAAGCAAATATGATACATATATTTAGATATTTATATTTAAGTAATTATTTAATTATTTAATTATTAAATAATTAAAATACAAATATCTACAGTGATATTTATATTAGGAAATGATTAAAGTGTAAATATTTGACTTATTTACATTTATGGTTAAAGGTAGTAGTTATCAAATTGGATTTGTTTAACTTTGGCTTAATTTTTATTTTGGTTAAATGAAAATTTTTCCTTGACAAAAATAGTCCTCCAATTTCACCCAAGCCTAGTATAAAAGGGGAAATATTTTTTCCTTTGCTTGGTTAATGTTAACCTAGCCTCCAAATGTCATAAAAAGTTCCCTAAGCTTTTTTGAGAAGAAGGATTCCAACAAGAACAAAGTTAATGAAGTTTTGGAAGATTAAGCTTTAACTTAGAAATTATTTTTGTTGTTCTTACTTGAATCCTTTTGTTATAGAGATTCTTACAAAAGTTGTAGAGAATCTTTACTCTCTAAAATTTGGGGCTTTTTGATTTGGTTGATGGATTTGGTGGCTAGATGCATGTGTGAAGTAAGATTGAGTAATAAGAGTTCAATTTTATCATATGATGACTTATTTCCATTCTAGAGTGTTATGACCACTCTTGTAATACCTAAAATTGTTCTTGAGTTCTACATTTGTGGTGGCTTTGATTGGTGTAAATATTAATGTGATTAATGTTGAGAAAAATTGGATTTAAAGCATGAAAAAAGATATTTTTTGCTTCCAGATCAGATCTGGAAATTTTAAAAATTTGGTGATGAAAAATATGTTATTTAAATATATTGGATGTGTATTGGACATTGGAATAATTGCTGTAAATTATTTCGAAGTGAAAATACCGGGTGAGTTTCGGGCTTACCGGATAACGGCTGCCCAAACAGTGAATTGGTCACTGTTCAGACAGCCCATGAAATGCCCAAGTACTATTGGGGCTGACTAGGGCAGCCCCGTGTGTATTGGTTGGTCAATTTGGTCAAAAATGTGTTTTATGTTATTTTACGAAAAACATTTTCGTAAAAATTTCGCAATATTTTCTAAATTATTTATATCGTTATTTGATATTGAAAATAATTTTTAGGTGAAATATGAATGAATTATTTCTATTGAAAATTGAATAATTTATTCGGTAAGTTTAAAAATTTTAAAGTTACGATTTCGCCCGAACCGCGCCTTCCGCTGTACCTGACCCCAACAAAATGGTGTCAGAACGAGTCTGATCCTACATCCATTACATTTTTCATGCTTGATATATGATATTTAATCCAATTTTATTATTTGCACATGCATGTAAAATTAATTTGATTAATTTCGGATTGTTTGATAATAGGAAAATCCCCGTTAAATAAGGAATTAACGTGACTTGTATTAGGAATACTTGTTTCTTGGTTCGTCTTGTCAATACAGATATAAATAATTTTTTGTGGCTATATCTGAGAACGTGTCAAAGCTGTGAGGGTATAGTCGATGGAAATTTATTTGTACCGGATATATATTTGATATTTGACAAATTCGAGCAAAAGTGGATTCCTGAACGTGCCAAAGCTATAAGGACTACATCGGTAGCTTGAGTTTGTCATTGACAAGTGAAGCCTTGATACGTCTCATGTGAACATGCCAAAACTGTCACAACGAGAAACGGTCATGATCAAAATCAGGAGTCACAGTGAATGTGATTGACAATGAGTTGTCTACATGTGAATATACGTAGGCGAGAACGTGTCAAAGCTGTGAGTCGAAATATATTCATGGGGTCCACTTCTCACTATTGAATTCAATTTAATTATTGAATTCTCATTTTCCGTTGGGTATTACGGTACTACGTAAAGTAGTGGGAGGCGCTGCTGGGTTAAGAATCTATAACTAAGGCAGTGTGTAATATTATGAAAATTGTTGCTTATGTTTTCCTTATTCTATTATGTAGATAGAATTAAACTTTCAATCCACTGCATACATATTTTATATATGTTTTCTGACTTCACTTATGGTTGCAGATTTCTAGAATGGGTTCTAAATTAGAGTAGGCTTGGATATAATTAGATTAGTCTAAACACTCGGGAACTGCTGTTCCAATTTTCTTGGAAAATCAAGATGGCTAGTGGCCTACTTACTAAGTCACGATAGGTAATCTAAATAGATATATGTTCTAGGATATAACTCTGTAGAGAGAATAGTTTCTTATGCATTAAAGATTGACATGAATTGATTCATGTCTCAAGATTCTTCACTGGCATTAAGAAAACCCATTAGGTATCTGTTTATCTGATAATGATATTTCTTGGCTTTAGTGACCTTTAGAGGTAATGTGTCTGACACTGTTTGTTAATCAATTATTTACAATTATTGTGAATAGTTGAATGCAAATTATAAAGCTAAAGAAAAGAGATGTGTATAGTCGTGCTAAGAAAATATCGATTCTCACACCGCGACAACTATATGTATTGGATACCAGATCTCTCGTCTAGTTATTTAAAATATTATTTAATGATTGTTTTGATATTTGATATTAGAACTTGCTACTATTGATAGTTACTTGTTCTTTATAAACAATTGTTACATATTTAATACGACTAGTAGTGTCATTGACAAGAGAAACATTATGAAAAATATTCGATTAAGTAAATAACTTAGAACAATGCTTTATGAGATTTTATCACTTAAGCATTAGATGCTTATTCTGTATGGTAAATGATGGTCTGATATGAGATCACACCATATATCCTTATCCATTTAATGAATATTGTATTCGGGAATGTGATTAAATCTTATTTAACCAATGATTGTCATTGGACCATAAGATTTATTAAACTGATATATTAGATGTATGTAGTTTAATGAACTGTAAATTACTTAAGCTAGTTTTCTTTACTTCGTAACTTAGTCAATGAGTTGTCATGACTTAGTTACATATTTCTGATGAAATGTAGATAGAATATTTTGACTGGGTCAAATATCTTCGACTGAAGTTTTGAAAACTGTATCTCTAAAATTCATCGCGAGTCTTTGAATTGTTCAAAGATGTTTGATATGATCAAACATACGAATTTATGGTAATTTGTTGTAAGGTTATTCAATGAATATGTTTTTTAATCAATATGATTCTTTAACGATTCCATCGTGATGGAATTGGTTAGTGGGAGAAATCGAATCTTATATAATTTGATTCGTTTGATATTGAGTGTTACTGAATTAGTTTCAATGCTCTTGTGGATATGCTCTAGTAACACTAATTCATCATTTTAATTAAGGTTCCATTAGTTTCTACAGTTACATATATGATATATATAAATAGAAAATCTGAATCTTGAAAAGTTTGAGATTTGAATATTTCTTTTTGTATAATGGTTATATAATTGAAAGTACTTGCGCCTCGGAGGTACAAGTAAAAGGTTTATCATTTATTCTATTTAATAGAATATTGTATTCTATTTGATAGAATATCTTTTCTACGATCCCGAGTAATAAAATTATTTTATTACTTGGTGTGTAACATCAGATATTGACAATTGTAGAAAAGACTTGACTTATTGAAGTCAAATGTGTGAGTGATAAATTATAAATGGAACTACATAATTAATAAGGTGAAAAGACCATTAGACATCTTCCATATAAGTCCAATAGGATGTCAGAATCATTTGCGAGGTATTTGGTACTTAATAGTGTTGGACAATTATGACCCATAGCATCACTATTTGTACATATCATGGTGTTGTTGTACAAATTAACTATGTGACAAAGGAAATTTCCATTTTATCATTTGTAATTAGATTACCAAGATATATAAATGATAGAAGGTCTTTATGATTAGTTCCGGATTGAGATGATATGAGACAATATCAATCCACGAAGGTTTAATCATTAAATATCTCTAGTCGGAGTATTATCGAGATTGGACATCGATAATGCGTAAAAGACTAGTATTACACTTGTGCGCGTTGTGAGGGCATAACGACATAGTTCTCATATATATGGGTATATGATACTCATGCAAGTGTAATAGGATGTTGTGTTTACCGATGATACAAGAACAATTTCGCTCTGGATAGACCCCTCAGAATTCCATTGGTAGTATGACTATGTGTATATGAAAGTCCGAATCAGGGTAGGTGTATTTGGTTTTAACCTGAGACTTGCACCTCTAATACTTGCGACAATCAATATACTTTGGTTTTGGTTGTCCAGGGTTTAACAGGTTCTGTGTACGCCTCTTCTGGGTATATTGAGAATCGTAGTGTATTGGGTGTGATGTCAAGATGGAAGTATCACTCCAGTCATAGTGGAGATGATGATCATGTAGGATACGGAACTGGTGCTCTTTTATGCTACAGCTATCGGGATATTATGACTAGGTCATGTTTATCCGATTATTGAGACTAGTTACCAGAGATCTGATATGTGCTTCGTACGGGGCAGACACAATTCCAGCCCCAGGCCTAGCACGTGACATCCGATACTGGATCGTTATACGCAATACTACGTATACTACGCCTGATATAGATCACATATTCCTTTAAGAATATTTATGGAGAATTGGGTAGGCACGGTGCTTTGCTAGAAGCCAACCATGTCTTGTAAATCGGTAAAAACGTAGTACTAGGTACGTACCTGTTCGGATAGTCCGACGACCGGATTTACTGCCAACATATCTGGGGATCTCATGGGTCGCTTCCCGAAGATTCACCAATGAGGTATGACTCGCACTTTATTAATCTGGGATTAATTATAAGAGAGAGAAAATTAATCTGGGATTAATTACAGAGATATTTTATCTGGGATAAAATATTATTTAAAGAGAGAGAACAATTAATTTGGAATTAATCAATAAAATAATATATTCGATATATTATACGAAATTAGATTTCGACGCGGAATTAAAATTAGATTTTAATTTGGGCGAACGAGTTAATTTAGAATTAATTCGTTAGCGACGTGAATAGTAATTTTACTAGGCATAATTATTTAATTAAATTTGATTTATTACATCGCAACGGAAAATTCGTTAATTCGAAATTAGCGAACCCGAGCCCGGGAGTGTTTGCGGGCCCACTAGCATTTCGAATCGAGTGGGGCCCACTAATCACATCAAGCGTCACATCACTAGTCAACTTTAGTCACTTTGATTGATGGAAGTTGATGGGATTTGATGCTTGAGTGTGAAACACTCTAGTGTGATGGTTGGAAGACATTTACCATTTAATTATTTTTGGTATTTGATTTTTCATTTTTAGTGTATTAGATACACAACACACACCACTCATCTCTCTCACTCTCTCCCTTGGCCGAATGGCCATCACTCTTTCTCTCCCATTTGGCTTAGCCGAATGGATCAAAAACAAGAAGAAAATTTGTGGCAATTTTTCAAGAGTGCTAGCACACATTAGGAGTCATATGATGGTGATAGGGAAACTCACCCATGGGCATGGAATCCTTACCCAAAGCTTGGAGCTTGGAGATTCAAAATGGAGCACAAAATGGAGCAAAAACTGTGAGCTTCAAGGGAGCAAAAGTTTTGTTGTTCCTCGCATCATAATAACCGATCAATGTAAGTATGATTCTGCCATACCTTTTTGAGTATTTACACATGTTTCAATGCTTGAATCGATCTTGGGACTAACCTATAAACCCAACAATGGTATCAGAGCCATTTTGAGCATGAAATTGAAATTTGGGCAAAATTGATTTGAGCATGTTTGAGTGAAATTGATTGTTTAAATATGCTTGAATGATGATAACATTGTGTTATGCATGATCAATTTGATGAAAATTGGATTGGATCAAATTTTCCCCAAATTTGAGGCTTGGCCGAAAGTTTGTAGTTGCCCTAAGTCATGGTGATTTTGTGTTTTTGATCATTGGATGAGTTGAAATCATTTGGGTAATGTTGATTTAGGATTTAATTGGATTAAAACCGAATCGGACAAAGAAATCCCCAAATTTCCGTGAGTTGTAAGCATGAAAATGATTGATTTTTTGATTCAATTGTGTTGGACATAAGTTGATGATGATTATCATAATTAATTTTGTAAATTGATGTTTTGGACATATTAATTTGGTTAATTAATTATGGCATACACTTTAGGTTAATTAAATTATGAAATTTGGAATTTTGGTAATTTAATTAATTGGGCCAAATTTGAAATTGGGCTTGTAAAGTTGTAATTGGGCTTAATGGGCTTGGTTGGGTCAAGTTTGGTTTAGGCTAATTGGTTGGATCCAATTGGGCCCAAAACCATAACCATAAAGTCCAAATATAACTAATGGACCTATAATTTTAATTGGGCCTAATGGGCCTAAATTGGTTTCTTGGCAAATAAGGGTGATTCCTTAAATGGGCTTTGGTATTTGGGTTTGACCCATATTGACCAAAAGTCCATGCCTTATGAAATTAATTGAAAGCTCATTGGACCTTAATTTAATTGACATTGGATGTTAATTGGGCTTTGGGACCCATAACGATTAGATTTAGAATCTAAGTCGTAAAGGCTCATTAATAAAGTGTATTATTTAATTTGGAATTAAATAAGTGAATTAGTATTGAATACAAATTAAATTGGATTTAATTTTATAGTTTAATATAATTCTAGAATTCATACTTTGAGTACTTATTCGCAAAACGAGTTTGACTCGCGCAAAATCAAATCGTTGTTTGAACATTGGATGGTCATTAATTTTCAGATTAATTAATTGGATTAGATTGATTGATAACATGATTTGTATGAATACATGGATGCGATGTATGAATAATGCATATCGGATGGATATTAGATGGGTGAGGGAAATTTTGGAAATTGTTGTAATAAATTTAGAATTTATTAAATTGGACCTGCGTGTCCAGCCTATTACCTTTTGACTATGTGTATTTATCTTCTCACCTATTCCCCTCAATGTAAATGAGGTTTCTTTTGAAGTGTTATGTAATCGGGTAGAAGTAATACTTGTGCTAGCAGGAGAGAGGAAATGGAGAGATTTGTTCTAGGAACAATGTGTTAAATATCCATCTGCATATCATTATTATATTTATTTATACGTGCCTTATTATGTGTTTAGAATGCATGTTTAAGGGTGTATGATGATGAGACTTTAACAAAGATAATAAATTGGTTTCCAATTTACGCGAAAAACCCTCACAAAATATTAAGCGTTTTTCCTTCCATTGAGTGATTCCTACTCAAGATCCAAGACTGGCACTGGTTTGTTGGCCAAAGTCAAGACCTTTGTCCGTCACAGATGTGTTTGAATCATGAAGGCTTTGTTCCATATCGGTGTCTTGTCCAAGTTGTGATTTGTTGGCCAAAGTCAAGATCACTTCTTGTCCATCGACATCGATTACGAAGCTTTCCATGGTCAATGGGTTCCGCTTCACTGGGATCATTAAGTTTGTTGTGCCAAAGCCAAGGCTTAATTGATTCAGAGGAAAAATGTTAGGGAATATATTGGATATATTGGCATATATATGATATATATTTCGGACTTGGATGTCCACCTACTGGATCTAGGAATTGAATGGGATCCAATTGATCTTAGAGATCTACCTAGTTAATTATCATACAATTTGTTGGCCAAAGTCAAGATTGTGTGTTATTTAACGGGATCCTAGCCCACTAGGAAACAAGGTTTCCCGAGTACTCCATAGAGGGTTAGAGACTCACCGAAAAATAGTGGGAGGCAAGTATTAAATTTGCAATATTCGTTTAGTTACTTGCCAATACGCGCTCATTTCAATTTTTCGTCAATATAAATTAATATATTAGTTGGACTAATATTTAATCGTTGTTTTAATAAAATAGTTGGACTGTATTCAAACAATTTCAATTAATAGTTGATTTTATAATTGGATTATAGTAATCAATATAATTGAATTTAACCTATTAAATTATAGTTGATTATATAGTTAGACTATAGTAATCATTATAATCAATAGTACCTAAAATAGTTGATTCGATAGTTGGACTATTGGAATCAAGATAAATTGAAAGATTAGTGTTTAAAACATAATCATGGGTGAAAATATTTTAAACGGCTTTAATTTTCATATTAGGAATAAAACCTCAGGATAGTCCTGAAAACTGAGAAGTTATTCTATTTGATAGAATGACGTCTTAAACCTAAGCCAGGAGTTGAGCAAATAGTAGAACATGATATTTGGAATATTCATGTGATGATAACTTTAGTGCTTAATCCGTTATGCTTGCCAAATAGACTCCTTAATTTCTTAATCAGAACTAAGGATTAGATCTTTATAATATGATAATGAAATTGAAGGATCTTCATAGATCTATCCTTATATCTTAGAAGTACAAATTGCAATAGAAAACTTTTGGAGAGTTAGTGGCTATACTCAATGAGACAAAGCCAGAGTTTGCAATTGGGCAAGAAGCGCAAGGCGCATCTTGCTTCGACATTCTAGAAGGCCTAGGCTTGGCCGAAGGCTTCTGGGGTGTGGAAAAGGGCAAAGGCAAAATCATCATAGTCTTCTAGGAAGACAAATGACATATCCCAAGATGTCGGCCTAAATTGTGGCAAACGGGGGCGTGACTGCCGTGTGGACAAGGCAGACATGAAGGAATTGAAGACGGGCAAGGCTCTGACTTCAAGAATGTTTGTCATAAATATGTTCACTACTAGTATTAAAATTGGATTTTAGATACTATGTGTGGTACATAAATATGCACTAGTGTGCAGAATCTGCTGGTTAGCGGGATACTGACTTCAGTTGAGATTTATCTGCGGATTGGAAACAGGACGAGAGTCGCTGTTTTAACCGTAGAGACCTAAGTTTAAGAACTACCCTTCGGGTGTGTACTTAAATTAGGAAACTGTTAGAATGTAACTAATTTGACTAGAAACATTATCTCTATATCAGGGTTTAACCCGTTGCGGGTATACCTTTATATTCTAGAACACTAAAGTGTTTTATTTTATAAAGATGATATTGAGATAAAAACATTAGATATGAATAATAGTATTTATATTTTGAATATAAATGAATCTCAAACGTATAACATGACAAACAAATAACTCAAACTGATTTAATCAGTTGAGACTTACTTGTGGCATTGATGTCTGGGACACAATTAACAAGACTCGTATATCCACACTTTCGAAGAGTGGGTACTAGGACGGATTTGATTTTATTCAAATAATGTCTACGAATCTAGTTTATTAGGCAAAGTGCCTAAAACACTTCTTACTTGGTAAAAATGTAAGTGCCACCGATCTGTTAGCCTTTGATCATAGTGACGTAAGTGGGCCCATGTCTATCTAGGCTAGAGATGGATATGAACACTTCGTAACCTTTACGGATATGGCATCGCGTTATGGTTATGTGTTTCTTTTGGAAACACGGATCAGAAACTTTTGATGAATTCAAAGAGTTTCGATAAGAAGTAGACAAACAGATCGGCTAAAGTATTAAACACCATGATTGGACCATGATGAAAATACTTAAGCAATAAGTTTCTCAAAGACTTGAAAGAGTATAGCATTCTTTCAATGAGGACTCCTCCCGGAACACGTCAATTTGACGGTGTGTCCGAACAGAGAAACCGAACCTTGTTGGATATGATAAGGTTAATCATGAGTCGCTCCGAGCTACCATTTCCTTCTAGGGATACGCATTAAACAATGCAAAACTTATTTTGAATAAGGTTCCATAAAAATATATTTGACATACTTCATATTAGATATGAACAGGAAAGAAACTGAGTTTTCTCATTCCTGATGATTAGGGTATGCTAGGCATATGTTTGTATGCATGGCAACGGGCCGGGCTCGGGCCGGGCTTAGCAAAGCCCGGCCGGAGCCCGGTAAAAAAAAATTTGGCCCGGGCTCGAAAAAAGCCCGGCCCGGGCTGTCATCCGGCCAGGCCGGGCCGGCCCGGTCGGGCTCGGGCTCGGGCCGGGCTTAGCCCGTGCCCGATTTCTTTATTATAAAAAATTATAAAAATAAAAAATTTATTAAATAAATATATATATTTTATAAATAAAAATATTTATTTATTTATTTTAAGCCCGGACCCGATTTTTTTATTATAAAAAATTATAAATATAAGAAATTTATTAAATAAATATATATATTTTATAATTAAAAATATTTTATTATTTATTTTAAGCCCGGGCCGGGCCGGGCCGGGCCCGAGCTTTTTGGGTTGAGCCCGGCCCGGGCCCGGGCCCGAGTCGGGCCCCCATTTTGAAGCCCGGCCCGGGCTTTTTTCACCTCGGGCCGGGCCAAAGCCCGCCGGGCCGGGCCTCGGGCTTTTTTGCCATGTATATATGTTTGGATGATACCAAACTAAAACCCAAATTGGATAAGTGCCTAAATTATAGGTTATCCTAGGGAAACCAAAGTATAATACTTATACAACTCACAATAGAACAATTTAATTGTTGCTCACCATGCGGTTTTCCTAAGAGGAATACCTATATGCAGTGGTAAGTGGGAGGAAAGTAAAACTCAATGAAAATCGGAGTAATACTGTTCCAGGCACCAATTCCTTAATGAAACACAAATAGTTCACCAAGGATGAAACTATACCAATAATCTTCGAATACACAAGAACCGCGCAAGTTGGAGAGAGTCAGAAAACAACCTGGGAGGTATGGGTTTCTGATCTCACCTCGTTAAGATGTCAATCTTATTGAGGAAGACAAACTGACTACGTATGAGGAAATGATACAAGGTATCGACTCCCTATTATGGAAAAGTGCCATGATGTCCAAAATGGATTCCATGTATATCAAATAAGTTTAGATACTAGTTGATGTACCGCAAGGCATTGTGCCTACTGGTACTATATAAGTCTTCAAGGAAGACCTACATGGATGGCAATATACCAACGTACTAAGCTAGGCTTGTAGCAAAAAGGTATCGTTATCAACATTGTGTCGATTACAATGAAACTTTTTACCCGTTGCCATTGTTAAATCCATTTGGATAATGCTTGCTGATGCTGCATGTTTCATTCATGAAATATGGCAGCTGAATGCCAAAACTGTTTTCCTTAACGGAAACCTTTTGGAGGATGTTTACAACATCCTGACGGCTTTATCGTACCAAAATGAGCAAACAAGGTTTGCAAGTTAATTCGATCCATTTATGGATTGAAGCAAGCATTACGTTCTTGGAACTATCGTTTTGATGTAATCATAATGGTATATGATTTAATTCAAAATGAAAATTGATTCTTGTGTATATAATAGGGTTAGTAGGAGTGCACTGACAGTGATTGTCCTATAAAATGATGATATATCATTTCTTAGAAATGATATTCCCATAATATAATCGGTGAAAGCTTGGCTTTCATGAAAAATTCTCCGTAGAATACTTGGGAGAGACAACCTTTATTCTAGGAATAAAGATCTACTGGGATAAATCTAAAAGTTGTTAGCACTCTCCGAGTACTCGTACATTGAAATATATGTACGCGACCTGGTGTCTCATATGCTTTGAGCATATGGAGTCACAATCAGGCCAATCCAAGTGATAGTCACTGGATTGATGTTAAGAACATCCTTAAGTATCTTAGATGAACTGTCTTATACTATGGAGAAGGAGAACTTAAAGTGACTGGGTTCACTGCTGCAAGTTTCCTAACCGATAAAAATGACTATAAGTCGTAATAACGGTACTATATAGTTTGAATAACGGAACAGTGAGCTGGAAATCTTCCATGCAAGATACTGTTGCCGAATAAACAACACAAGTGGATTATTGCTGCAGCTGAGGCAGCAATAGAAGCCTTTTGGATCGATAATAATCCTAATCAGATTAGGAGTAGTTCTGTTAGCAGCTGAGCTAGGCTACAACACAGGCTAAAGAATTAATGGTCTCTTCAACGATCCAGTTATATACTTCAAATATTCATCTGAGAAAATGCTACAGCTATCGGGATATTATGACTATGTAATATTTATCCGATTATTGAGACTAGTTACCAGAGATCCGATATGTGCTTCGTACGGGGCAGACACAATTCCAGCCTCAGGCCTAGCACGTGACATCCGATATTAGATCGTTATACACAATACTACGTATACTACGCCTGATATAGATCACATATTCCTTTAAGAATATTTCTGGAGAATTGGGTAGGCACGGTGCTTTGCTAGAAGCCAACCATGTCTTGTAAATCGGTAAAAACGTAGTACTAAGTACGTACGTGTTCGGATTGTCCGACGATCGGATTTACTGCCAACATATCCGGGGATCTCATGGGTCGCTTCCCGAAGATTCACCGATGACGTATGACTCACACTTTATTAATCTGGGATTAATTATAAGAGAGAGAAAATTAATCTGGGATTAATTACGGAGATATTTTATCTGGGATAAAATATTATTTAAAGAGAGAGAACGATTAATTTGGAATTAATCAATAAAATAATATATTCGATATATTATACGAAATTAGATTTCGACGCAGAATTGAAATTAGATTTTAATTCGGGCGAACGAGTTAATTTAGAATTAATTCGTTAGCGACGTTAATAGTAATTTTGCTAGGCAAAATTATTTAATTAAATTTGATTCATTACGTCGCAACAGAAAAGTCGTTAATTCGGAATTAGCGAACCCGAGCCCGGGAGTGTTTGCGAGCCCACTCGCATTTCGAATCGAGTGGGGCCCACTAATCACATCAAGCGTCACATCACTAGTCAACTTTAGTCACTTTGATTGATGGAAGTTGATGGGATTTGATGCTTGAGTGTGAAACACTCTAGTGTGATGGTTGAAAGACATTTACCATTTAATTATTTTTGGTATTTGATTTTTCATTTTTAGTGTATTAGATACACAACACACACCACTCATCTCTCTCACTCTCTCTCTTGGCCGAATGGCCATCACTCTTTCTCTCTCATTTGGCTTGGCCGAATGGATCAAAAACAAGAAGAAAATTTGTGGAAATTTTTCAAGAGTGCTAGCACACATTAGGAGTCATATGATGGTGATAGGGAAACCCACCCATGAGCATGGAATCCTAACCCAAAGCTTGGAGATTCAAAATGGAGCACAAAATGGAGCAAAAACCGTGAGCTTCAAGGAAGCGAAAGTTTTGTTGTTCCTCGCATCGCAATAGCCGATCAATGTAAGTATGATTCCGCCATACCGCTTTGAGTATTCACATATGTTTCAATGCTTGAATCGATTTTAAGACTAACCTAGAAACCCAACAAATAGTTCGACTGTTTTCTTATCGAAGAAAATTATCCTATAACATATAATGGAAGCGATATTTGATATCGATTCCGGAAGTTAGCATTAAATCATAGTTTTAAGATTGTTCGTAGCTAACTACAATCAAGTTTTGAACTTGATTGAGCTTTAGTTATGAATAGTTCATAAAATGCGCAAATGGTTTGCGCAGCAAAAGCAAAGTGAGCTTATTAAAGGTTTGACCTTTTATAGTATGATAGTGAGGAATGTTATACTCAACAATCTATTGTAGATTCTGAGGAAACTTGTCTCTAGTCGCACTAATTATACTATTAAAGATCTGTTGATTAATGTTAATATTAAACTATCTTTTTTGGCTAAAGAATGCAAAGTGGCTTTCCATTCCAGAATGGCCCTAGAGTTTGTATTATGCTAAGATCACAGTTTGGTACACTAGATTATTGAGTCTATTGTAGACTCGGATAAACTTTCCAGAAATGTGTATTCTTTAATTTTGATATCAGTCAGATTTTCTGATTTTATCAAAGCATAGAAAATACATATGTGATAGTAGGGTTAGTGAGAGCATATAAATTTCTTTCTAATGTTATATATCCTAACAACATTATCATTATTAAGGTAATAATGATATGTTTATGAGGTAAAAGGTTTACCTAAGTATTCTTTTCTCCGTGAAAGCAGTGATAGTAGTCTCTGTTATATTTGATATAAAGTTTTGTATATGATATAAAACTAAGAGGCTTGTGAGATACTCCCATTAGTCGTGCATTAGATATGATCTAATAAAGGACACATCAAGACTATATGTGTGATAGTTAGTATAATTGTTTGACAGTTAGTGTGTCTTTTATATATAGTATTCATCTTTCGTAAATAATGATTCTTTTGTCGAAAGAGAAATTGATTAGAATCTCTGGTCAATCTTATGCATCATATGATGATGAAATAATGAATATTATATTATGTGTGATTAAAGATATCAATTTAATCGTAATTATTACGAGCTATTTTGATACCATGTAGACCATAGGATGAGTCTTGAAACATGTTCTTTGTTATCTTTAAGATATTAATAACGAGTTTCTTATTTATAGAGAATATAATCTGAAACCATTAGGGTCATATTAGTTTTGAGCTAATTATGATGTTAGATGGTCTACGTCATAAAGAGTCAGAAAAGATACAGTGTGGGTGTCACGGATGATTCTAATTTAGTAATGGAATTAGTTGTAACTTATGAAGTTGCATAGTGACCTTAAAGATTAGAAGTTTTGATATTAGTGTTGTGCTTACGGTTGTCTGCATAGTATTATGGATTTGATCCTTAATTACTTAGACAACTCAGTAGCTGTAGAACAATATTGATGCCGCATCTGAGTCATATTGATATATAACTTAGGTTCTACAAAATATGAACGATGCTGGCCAAGGGAAACGATTGGGTTTGTTGGACAAACTCAATATGTTATAGCGAACCTACCTACCTCTTGAGGGCCATGCGTATGTGATACACATTTAGAAGTGTATATGATACTGTGGATTGACACAAGAGCAAGTGGGATAAATTGTTAGGGTTGGTGCTTGGAGAGCCAATTCAGATCGTATTTATGTCCGATTCATGAATACGAACAATATATTTTTCCATAATATTACTTATATATGGTTACACCTCTTTTTCTTATATAATTATTCGATATAATTACGATTAGATTGAAACTAAATCTAATTTAGTGATATGTATCTATTAGATAAAGACCCAGGATTTACAAAGTAGTGCGCAGTTACAACGTAGTTCGAAATTGACATTGGGAAGTATCACTATAAGTTGTATATTCTCAAATAAAGTTCCTGGTTAATATTTACTAACACGAGTCGGTTAGTCAAATCCGCTGAAACCAGTACATGTCGAATATCGGGACTTGGTCCAATGGTTTATCCCAATGAACCATGAGTCTCGGGAGACTCGTATATATGTGTAGCTGTTTATTTGATAAACATTGAACGGCTCACCGAATATTTCCTAATAGATGATACACCAACGTCAATAAGAATCTTCTCGAGTCGAGTAGCATAGTGGTCATTCGACTTGAGATACCAATGTAGATATATGAGACATCCTCCACACTTTGATGGTAGTCACGTCACCGATTTATATAGATCAGACCTCCGACTGCTCGTTGAGTGTGGACTCATGCTCATGATATCCTGTGAGTATCAGATAGAATTTGTCAGTCATGTGTACAAGGCATAGGTATCCTGCACGTGTTTGCGATCTAGAAATCCATGGTCGTGGTATACTTCGAAAGTGAGTTCCGAGTGTTATTTAGAGATCGTAAATTTGTAAGTCGATTATATTATACCTTAGAGATTTGACGATCCTATCTAAAAATAGCCTGTAATTGAGGGATTATACGTTTGCAATGACCTCGACTTGCATATTTTAGCGAGATTATCCGTGGTCATCATAATTTATGAGTGAGTGAATTATGGACACGAAATTTTATTTTGTGACGAATAAACCTAAACTTAGAGAGTCTCACAATATGAAGTGTACTCGTTGAGCACTTGGGCAACGCTTTATGAATAATACAAATTATTCATAATATTTTATCGGATTAAATAAGTTATTTCGAATCGTTTAACGGTTAAACGAAAAGATACACATGCATAGAGATCTTTCGGCCATTTTCTAATTAATGTGTATTTGTATTTAATATATGATTTTATTAAATACTCATTAATTAATTGTCAAATAAGATATTTGACATATATCATAAATATATGTATTTTGATTATTTAAAGTAAATATGATACATATATTTAGATATTTATATTTAAGTAATTATTTAATTATTTAATTGTTAAATAATTAAAGTAATTAAAATATAAATATCTAAAGTTATATCTATATTAGGAAATGATTAAAGTGTAAATATTTGACTTATTTACATTTATGGTAAATGTAGTAGTTATCAAATTGGATTTGTTAACTTTTGCTTGATTTTTATTTTGGATAAATGAAAATTTTTCCTTGACAAAAATAGCCCCCCAGTTTCGCCCAAACCTTGTATAAAATGGGAAATGTTTTTCCTTTAATTGGTTAATGTTAACCTAGCCTCCAAATGTCATAAAATGTTCTCTAAGATTTTTTGAGAAGAAGGATTCCAACAAGAACAAAGTTAATGAAGTTTTGGAAGATTAAGCTAATCTTTTATTTATAAAATTATTTTTGTTGTTCTTGCTTGAATCCTTTTGTTGTAGAGATTCTTACAAAAGTTGCAGAGATTCTTTACACTCTAAAATTTGGGGCTTTTTGATTTGGTTGATAGATTTGGTGGCTAGATACATGTGTGAAGTAAGATTGAGTAATATTAGTGTAATATTAGTTTAATTTTGTCATATGATAACTTGTTGTCATTCTAGAGTGTTATGACCACTCTTGTTATACCTAGAATTGTTCTTGAGTTCTTCATTTGTGGTGGCTTTGATTGGTGTAAATATTAATACGATTAATGTTGATAATATTGGATTTAAATCATGAAAAATGATATTTTTTGCTTCCAGATCAAATCTAGAAATTCTGAAATTTTGGTGATGAAAAATATGTTATTTAAATGTATTGGATGTGTATTGTGCATTGGAATAATTGTCGTAAATTGTTTCGGAGTGAAAATATGCGAAAACGGCGAAAACGGCGAAAAACGGCGTTACCGAATGAGTTTCGGGCTTTTTGGGTAACGGATGCCCAAGTAGTGAATTGGTCACTGTTCGAGCAGCCCATGAACTGGCCAAGTACTATTGGAGTTGACCTGGGCAGCCCCCGTATGTATTGGTTGGTCGGTTCGGTCAAAAACGCGTTTTATGCTATTTTGTGGAAAAAAAGGTTTCGTAAAAGTTTTGCAATATTTTCTAAATTATTTATATCGTTATTTGATATCGATTATAATATTTAGGTGAAATATGAATGAATTATTCATATTGGATATTGAATAATTTATCCGGTAAGTTTTAAAAATTTTAAAGTTACGATTTTGCTCGAACCCCGCTTTCCGCTACGCCTGACCCCAACAATGTACTCATCTTTTGATTCTGTTATAACAGTTTTGTACGTTCATTCGATGTAATCCTGTTTCATATACATCTGTAGTATCAGTGTGTGTGAGTGCATAGGCGCGCTAGGCGGCTAGTGTTAGGGATAGGAAAGGATGAAAGAAGGACTTTGACACTTTTTAATAAAGCCAGCATAGTAGATAAATTACATGAATAATACAACGAAACTAGCAGACATTAACAATATCGGATTCTCTCTGAAGGGATATGCTCATAGGAAAATATGAAAAACTGCTGCTGAGGAGTATCAGCAGACAAAATCTGAAAAACCACACCACTAGACCAAAATCATGAAGGAAGTTATAATACTTAAAATAATTAAGTTAAAACCATGTAAGAAAATATGGCAGCAAAAGTCCGGTGAGAGCCACGCTAACATGCAGCATAGCTGCTGAGATGAGGTAACAAGGACTTGGTGATAATGAAGCTGCACCTTTACTGGAACGAGGGTGATGAGCTTCATTTCCGCCGCCATAAGTTCCTTTCCCTTTCTGTCCCTTTACTGAATCAACAATTTCTTGCCTTCCCTTCAATTCCCTGTTATCAGTTTCTTCATATAATACATTTGTGACATTTATGCCTGTGTCTCTCACTGTAGGAAATTTGATGAACATAAGTAAACATTATGCAGTTTACAGAACAAAAACTATTTAAGATCAAAAGAATGCATACTGTGAAGCTGGCCTCCAAATCTTGGTTTTGAAAGGTTGAAATCTTCAATTGTTGATGTGTGAAACCCTTCCAGACCTAATATTGTTAAAAACTGAGTGCATAAGATAAATAAGAACCATGAAAGAAATCTTACGTTCATTTTCTATGGCTTTTGTTGTTATTTTTTGAAATGTTTTCTTTTTTGATGGGGAAGGAGGTTTATATGGTAGGGATGATTTGTTCTAACAGGTAAGAGGGTATTTAAGATGGAATTTTAGGCATCCTGTAGTGGGAAAAACTAATGGACATGAACAAAGCAAAATGCTGCTCTACTCAGGGAATCAAAATGTGTGGCCCAGACAAGTGACCATGACAGTTTATACTTTAATATCATAACAAAATATGATGTGCAGAAAGAACTGGCCAATGGTAGTAGCTTAAAGAGGTAATGTATCCCTCTCTGTTGCTTTGCTAGATTATTATTCATATGCTTCAGTGTTGTAACTGTCACTACAACAAGCATATCCTGGACTTCAAAGTTAGGCTTCAATCTTGTAATTTAAAAAATTCTATGGCGACCATGGCCAAACAGTTATATAAGAAGCAAAATTCTTAGTTTTTTTCTTTGAAATTTATTTGATCATCTCATATTCTTGCTCTTCACTTAAGAAAGCCCAAACGGACTATTAGTTACTGTTTGGAGAGGTAAATGCTTTTTACTTCTTTCTTATAGGGTATGAAAGTATCATTTTTAGGGTTTTATAAGTGCTTAAAGAAGCATAAGAGACCAGTTGGTGTCTGCTATATTGGGTGGGTTCATGAAAGAATAAAGTATTAGCTTTATTGATAATTTCAAAACCAAGCCTTTAGTTGATCAACTTTGTGCTTACTAGACAAATTTAGGAGAGAATCTGATGCTCACTTTTCTATTTTATCATATAAAAGCTATCATTTTGTTTTTGTCCACGAGTTTAGAGAATATTATGTTGTGATTCTCTGATCACTGAAGAGTGTTTATGAGGAAAATCGAATCTATTACTACAAGAATAGAATTACAAAGTGTTTACAAACTTTACAAAAACCTCACTTCTCTCTACACTCTCTAAGCTTTCTTCACTTGAAGCTTAATGTTTTGGGATGAACTAAGCTTACAATAAAAGGTCTGTATTTATAGCAAAATTATTGCCCAAATTTTCCACACATGAATATTGCCCACCGAAAATAACCTTGGAAGCTTGCTCCATTGTCAAAAGTTGGTGATCCATTTTTCAATCCACCTAAAGTTCTTTGGATGGTTTTCTTGATGATGCTTGCTGGATTCATTACAATTCTCCCCCTCCAGCTGTATCCGAAACAATCATCATCTGACAGCTATCCCGGCTATTTCTCTGCACAATTCTAGCTTGTCCCGAGTAACCACCTTTGTTAACATGTCAGTTGGATTCTCATCTGTATGGATCTTCACTAATCTCAGCAGTTGTTGATCCATCACCTCGCATATCCAATGATAACGAATATCGATGTGCTTCGTCCGGGAATGATACATTGAGTTTTTGCTCAAGTCCAGGGTACTCTGACTATCACAATGTATCTTGTATCCTGTCTGCTTGATCCCTAACTTTTAGAGAAAACGCTTTAACCACAACATTTCCTTTCCTGCCTCAGCTACAACAATGTACTCAGCTTCTGTTGTGGGTAATGCAATACACCTCTGCAATCTTGACTGCCATGACACAGCTCCCACTGCAAAAGTGTAAAGAAAATCTGTTGTAGATTTTCTACCATCAAGATCTCCTGCTATATCTGAATCTATATAGCCTTTCAAGATTGGATCAGCTCTCCCATAGCACAGACGTAACTTCGATGTACCATTGAGGTACCTAAGAATCCATTTGACTGCCTCCCAGTGTTGTTTTCCTGGGTTAGAGAGAAAACGACTCACTACACCCACTGCGTGAGCAATATCTGGCCTGATACATACCATATGCTTCCAACGGTTGAAGAATATAGTATTGATGACATCTCCTCTATCTCTTTCTTGGATGAGGGGTATGAACTCATGCTCAGTTTGAAATGGTGTGCTAGCGGAATGCTGACAGGTTTGGCATTCTGTATATCGAACCTCTTGATTATCCGTTCAATATAACTTTCCTGTGAAAGCCACAACTATATCGAACCTCTTGATTATCCGTTCAATATAACTTTCCTGTGAAAGCCACAACCTTTTGTTCTGTCTGTCACGAACTAATTTCATTCTCAAAATTTGTTGAGCTGGTCCTAAGTCTTTTATATCGAAAGACTTAGAGAGTTCTTTTTTCAGTTGGCTGATCTTCGCTGTATTTTGTCCAACGATCAACATGTCGTCTACATATAGTAGAAGAGCAACGAAATTTCCATCAGGAAACCTTTGAATGTAGACACATTGGTCTGCTGTAGTTCTTTTGTAGCCTTGACTCACCATGACCGAGTTAAACTTATTGTACCGCTGCCTTGGTGCTTGTTTGAGCCCGTATAAGCTCTTCTTCAGCTTGCAAACAAGGTTCCTTTTCCTAAAACCTTCAAGCTGCTCTATGTAGATTTCTTCATTTAGATCACCATGAAGAAATGATGTCTTAACATCCATTTGTTTAAGATCTAAGTTCAAATTGGCTACCAATCCTAGGATAACTCGGATTGAAGTCATTTTTACATCAGGTGAAAAAATTTCATCAAATTCGACTCCTTTTTTTCTGTAGGAATCCTTTGACTACTAACCGGGCTTTGTGTTTCACCACATTTCCGCTGCCATCTTTCTTTAGCTTGAACACCCATTTGTTATTCAGTGCATTCATGTCATGCGGGAGATTGACTATCTCATAAGTATTATTTTTCCGCAGAGATTCCATTTCATCTTGTATTGCCTACAACCATTTTTCTTCGTCTTTATGAGATACAGCTTCGTTGAAAGTTTTTGGCTCCCCCTCGTCAGTAATCAGAATGTATTCAGATCTTGAGTATTTGGATGATGGAATTCGGCCTCGCTCAAATCTACGTACTAGAGGTTCACTGATTTATGGCTGTCTATTGTAATCTAGATCTGTGGATGATCCTGTAGCCTCAGGTTGCAGCTCCCCCTGCTCAACACCACCTTCCTCCTCTGGTTCTGCTTCTGGCATGTCTTGCACCCTATCATTATCTGTGGCCACTCTTGTTGGTGTTGGGGTTGTGTATGGATTTGCATAGGCTTTATCGGCACTGGAATTAGAATACATCTTGGGCTTTTCAATGTCTTCAATTGTCTAGTTCAATGAACACTACATCTCTATTTCTGATGACCTTATTTTCCTTCGGGTCCCATAACATGTATCCAAATTCCTCGACTCCATAGCCTATGAAGTGCATGAAGTAGTCCTTGCATCGAGCTTCTGCATGAGCTCCTTGGATATATGTGCAAAGGCTAAACAACCAAATGTTCTAAGGTGAGAATATGAGGGATTCTTACCATACCACAATTTCTCCGGAATCTCAAAATTCAACGGTATAAATGGTGATCTGTTGATCAGGTAGCATGCGGCACAAATAGCTACTCCTCAGAATGGCTTTGGCAGTGTAGGCACTGCATTTTTACACATAAGTCCCTATGATGAGTCTCATTCTGGAGACACTACCTTTAAGTCACGGAGGTCACGGGAAGCGGACATCGGAAGGGTAAATTCAGAATAAACAAGGTTCACTGTTTTCGTTGGTGCTACGTTCGTGTATACGTTCGAACGTCAAACAGATTGCGGGCGTTCATGCTGCGTTCGAGTAAGCGTTCGAACGGTGTCGGTAATTCTGGTTTTGCTGCTAGCCTCACATCAAGCCCAATTCGCCCAAACCTTGGCCCACACGCCCAAGCCCACTTAAAACACATATTTAACACATGGTGAAATCAAAACAAATCTAAAAATCACATACCAAATTAAAAAGATATCATACCTAATCTAAACCAATCAAATATAATCATACCAAGTTAAAATCAATCAACCAATATATTATTCCCAAACTTAAAATATTGTATGCCTAATCAACATAAACTAAATATTCAACCTTCCCTATCTAGCCAAGATTTGTCCCCCCTCAATCTTTGACTTCCCTTATCCCCAATCAAATCCCTTTCCTTGTCAAGCCTAACCCTTTGCCTATAAAAAGAACCATTCACCAACCTTCTCAAGGCTGGCTGGCAAATTCACACAAAAAAAACACACGAAATAATAACCCTAAACCTGCGTTTGCTCTCTCCTCACTGACGAAAAATCACAAAACAATAGCCTGCCACCTTGCCCCTAAGCCTTTCAAGCCCTCACGCACGTAAGCCCCCAGCCTCCACTAACCAAATAAGCCAACTTCAGCCTCACGCCGCACTGCCCCCTTTGACCATTCACCAGCCCTTCATCACGCTTCAACAATTCTGCCCAGCCTCACGACTCTCCTTCAATTCACGCACAAACTCACGCACAAAGGCCACCTAGCTTCATGCCAACAAACAAACTCACGGCAGCCACAAAATTGAGCTACAAAGAGACAAAAACTGCCGACTAAACCTAACCCTCACAGCCTCTCCACGCCAGACCCTAAAAGCCCTCACGCCACAGACCTGTGCACCCCACTACCTCACGCCACAGAACACCCACAAATCAGCCTCTTCACGCTACAGAAAACCCACAAATCAGCCTCACATTCACGCACAAGCACACCAAAAACTGCTGCGCAAGTCATCAAATTTTCTGCCCAGAAACAGCCGCAAATCACACACAAATCTGCCTCAACGCCACTGCCACTCAATACGCCAAGACTGCCACACAAACACAGCCGCAAACCCACCTTACTGCAACGCCTAAAATTGCTCCCTGTTCAACCCCAAACTGTCTCCATAAACATCCCCGAAAACAGCCCCCAAATCACCCAAAACAGTCCACAAAATAACCAAAACAGTGACCTGAAACGTAACAGCAAAACAGTAGAGAAACGGAGTGAAAACAACAACCCGAGCAGTGAAACCGCGAGGAAAATCGTTGGATTAGTGAACCAGAAAAGTTGCAGGAGTATCAATCCTTCCGACGGCCGTGTAACGCGCTTTCGAGGAACGACAAAAGAGGTTAGACCTGAGGGCACCCTTTTATTCATTATCTTTTGTTTATTTTATTTAATTTGAATATTATCGCATGAGAGTCGTTTGAGGCATGATATGATTGTTGGATGAGCGGGATATGTGTTCCCTTTTGTGGTATATCGGATGGAAACCCAGACGTAAATTCCGTAGCCGATTCCGAATGGACGGTAGTGTGGTCTGCACTCGGGATACAACGCCACATACCACTTAAGATACACGTATCTCGTTTCATCCAAATTTGTATTTGAGCATGTTATAGTCTTTAGGTTATTCGTTTATTATTTAAAGCATGGTTTAATTTAGTTTGTTATTTATTTGTTAAAGCATATTTAGGTTGTCATTTATGCATGTTATTAGTTTATGATGTGTTTGGATAATGATTTATACATGTTGATTTAATGGTTTAATATGCTCGTTGTGTTACATTGCGTGGAGTTATTTGGATAAAAGCATGTTAGATCTAAGTACCCTTGAGCATGATTATTGAGTAGACTTGGTTGATTCATTGCACAAATTATATCATCACAAGTGACATAAGTAAGGGACCATTCCGAACCCAACGGTTTGAGGTCTTCCCTTGCGAGGGGTGAGTGCGGCCTTAAATCTTTGTCCCGGTTCACACCGGGTGGCGACTCCATGTTATTTCGTACTCCCAACTAGGCCGCGAGCCTAGAACAGCAGCGTCGCCCAGGTTCTGTTGTCTACAGTCTGGCGACTCCACTGGGGATAGAGAATCGGCCCCGAAATAATGCCTTGTAATGTATAGATTTATGCTTTAATTAACCGTGTCTACAAATGTGTGAAATGGGGGTTGTGATTAAAGGCATTTTGAGGCTAGGTAATGGTTTGGTGTCTTCCTTCACTCACTACCTTTCTAGAAGGAAAAGCTGTGAGGACACCTATATGGCCATCTACTCGTAGCCTTTGTGATGGACTAATTTGGAGGACTCGTTGTTTATTCCTGACACCAAGCGATAAGAGCCTAAGAGGCTTTGGGTACTTAAGTGAGCCTCGCTCCACCTTCCCTCTGGGGAATCTACAACAACGGAAATCCATTTGACAGTCCGTCACACACCATAGCTCATTGGCACGTACCTTAGTGTATAAAAAGGGATACGCTCACTTGGTTGCTCAAACCCTTGATTGGGGAGACCTAGTTGTGGGCCATCCTTCACCGATGAGAGCCTTTGTCCATACTCCCACGAACCCATGCGTAGACCGGGTTGTATAGCCTATAACAAATATTTCCTTGTGCTTTAGGACCATTATCATTTGGATGAATTGGAATCTTTGTCAAAAATGCAAACTTGCTGGGCCATTTAAACTGGGGCAGGTTCGTATCTTATGACAATTAGGCCCAAAGCTTCTGAAATGATGGTGGGCCACACGGTAGAAGTTATTATTTTATGTTTATGATATCTTCCTTGTATGCTTATGTTTGGGAACATTGCTATTTGAATCCATCTGGATCTTTTGTCATGAGAAATGGGCTTGTTAGGCCATTTAAACTGGGACAAGAACGTATCTTATGATGATTGGGCCAAAGGCTTCTAAATGACAATGGGCCATTTTGTGATTATGTTCGAAATATTATCATTTGGATTTAGTTGGGCTCCTTGCCATAAGTCATGAACTCGTTGGGCCATTTAAACTGGGACGGGTTCACTCCTATGACAGTCAGCCCAAAAGCTTCTAAAATGATGATGGGTCGATTTGCTTGAAGATTTTAATTAAGTTAGTATATTATATGCATCGCACATTTCTTATGCACCTCATGCATACATGCATCATGCTAACCCCTTGTGTTCTAAAAGCCATCATAGATTCCCGTTGGGTTAGGAAAGAAGGAAGATTTGTCAAAGGACCATTAACCAGCATGAGCAAGTTAGCCAACGAGGAATCCTCAGAAGAAGCAAGCAGAAAAGGTAAGTGAGCCATTCAGAAATTGGGAAATGAAGACAGTGAGACTGTTAGACTTGTAAAAGAAAACGAGTTCACAGAACCTATTAGTGTAGACAGATTGAAGCGGTACTTTGCCTAAGGAAGAAAAGACCGAGCAGTCATCAAGAGAATTGACAGAAGACCTAACCCAACGGGATAAGAAAACTCATGCATACATGCATACACGTAACCTATATTGCATCTTTTTGTGTTTGTTCTGTTTTGTGTAAACAGGTGTCGAAGACGGAAAAGAGAAAGCGGCAAAGACAAGCCAATCAGAAACAGCTAAAGCACAGAAACAGATTCGGGTAGTTATCCTAGGGCCGGAACCCATATCAGCTTAGGGGGCAAGGCCCACATCATCTTTAGCTTGGGGGCGAGGCCCATGTCAGCTCGGGGGCGAGGCCCATATCAGTTTGGGGGCGAGGCCCATATCAGTATCAGATCGAGGGCGAGGCCCATATCAATTCAGGAAGAAAGCCTATATTTAGTTCAGCTCGGGAATAAAGCCTACATTCGGTACAATCCAGGAACAAAGCCTCATGTCAGTATAGTTTGAGAACAAAGCTCAAGGGGAAGAAAGCCTCATGTCAGTTCAGTTCGGGAATAAAGCCCACACTCAGTGCAGTTCAGGAAGAAAGCCTACATTCAGTTCAGTTCAGGAAGAAGGCCTGCATTCAATACAGTTCAAGAACAAAGCCACACAGTCAGCTCAGATTAGAGAACAAAGCTCGGGAGGAATAAAGCCTCATGTCAGTATAGTTTGAGAACAAAGCTCAAGGGGAAGAAAGCCTCATATCAGTATAGTTTGAGAACAAAGCTCAATGGGAAGAAAGCCTCATGTCAGTATAGTTTGAGAACAAAGCTCAAGGGGAAGAAAGCCTCATGTCAGTATAGTTTGAGAACAAAGCTCAAGGGGAAGAAAGCCTCATATCAGTATAGTTTGAGAACAAAGCTCAAGGGGAAGAAAGCCTCATATCAGTATAGTTTGAGAACAAAGCTAGGGGAAGAAAGCCTCATGTCAGTATAGTTTGAGAACAAAGCTCAAGGGGAAGAAAGCCTCATGTCAGTATAGTTTGAGAACAAAGCTCAAGGGGAAGAAAGCCTCATGCAGTATAGTTTGAGAACAAAGCTCAAGGGGAAGAAAGCCTCATATCAGTATAGTTTGAGAACAAAGCTCAAGGGGAAGAAAGCCTCATATCAGTATAGTTTGAGAACAAAGCTCAAGGGGAAGAAAGCCTCATGTCAGTACAGTTCGGGAATAAAGCTTGGGAGGAATAAAGCCTCATCTCAACAGTCCGGGAATAAAGCTCAGGAGGAATAAAGCCTCATCTCAACAAGTTCGGGAATAAAGCTCGGAGGAATAAAGCCTCATATCAGTATAGTTTGAGAACAAAGCTCAAGAGGAATAAAGCCTCATGCCAGTATAGTTCGGGAACAAAGCTCGGAGGAATAAAGCCTCATATCAGTATAGTTCGGGAATAAAGCTCGGGAGGAATAAAGCCTCATCGCAACAGTTCGGGAATAAAGCTCGGGAGGAATAAAGCCTCATCTCAACACAGTTCGGGAACAAAGCTCGGAGGAATAAAGCCTCATCTCAGTAGTTCGGGAATAAAACTCAGAGGAATAAAGCCTCATCTCAACAGTTTGGGAACAAAGCCCAAAGGTCAAAGTACCTCAACACGTGGAAAGTCAAGTGGCAGTTGGCGAGCCAGGTAAGTGAAAATGCATTGCATAACTTTGATAGGATTGTCACTGTTGCACATTACACAAGTCCCATCAAAGTGGGGGCGACTGTAGGCACTGCATTTTTACACATAAGTCCCTATGATGAGTCTCATTCTGGAGACACTACCTTTTAAGTCACGGAGGTCACGGGAAGCGGACATCGGAAGGGTAAATTCAGAATAAACAAGGTTCACTGTTTTCGTTGGTGCTACGTTCGTGTATACGTTCGAACGTCAAACAGATTGCGGGCGTTCATGCTGCGTTCGAGTAAGCGTTCGAACGGTGTCGGTAATTCTGGTTTTGCTGCTAGCCTCACATCAAGCCCAATTCGCCCAAACCTTGCCCACACGCCCAAGCCCACTTAAAACACATATTTAACACATGGTGAAATCAAAACAAATCTAAAAATCACATACCAAATTAAAAAGATATCATACCTAATCTAAACCAATCAAATATAATCATACCAAGTTAAAATCAATCAACCAATATATTATTCCCAAACTTAAAATATTGTATGCCTAATCAACATAAACTAAATATTCAACCTTCCCTATCTAGCCAAGATTTGTCCCCCCTCAATCTTTGACTTCCCTTATCCAAGCCAATCAAATCCCTTTCCTTGTCAAGCCTAACCATTTGCCTATAAAAAGAACCATTCACCAACCTTCTCAAGGCTGGCTGGCAAATTCACACAAAAAAGACACACGAAATAATAACCCTAAACCTGCGTTTGCTCTCTCCTCACTGACGAAAAATCACAAAACAATAGCCTGCCACCTTACCCCTAAGCCTTTCAAGCCCTCACGCACGTAAGCCCCCAGCCTCCACTAACCAAATAAGCCAACTTCAGCCTCACGCCGCACTGCCCCCTTTGACCATTCACCAGCCCTTCATCACGCTTCAACAATTCTGCCCAGCCTCACGACTCTCCTTCAATTCACGCACAAACTCACGCACAAAGGCCACCTAGCTTCACGCCAACAAACAAACTCACGGCAGCCACAAAACTGAGCTACAAAGAGACAAAAACTGCCGACTAAACCTAACCCTCACAGCCTCTTCACGCCAGACCCTAAAAGCCCTCACGCCACAGACCTGTGCACCCCACTACCTCACGCCACAGAACACCCACAAATCAGCCTCTTCACGCTACAGAAAACCCACAAATAAGCCTCATATTCACGCACAAGCACACCAAAAACTGCTGCGCAAGTCATCAAATTTTCTGCCCAGAAACAGCCGCAAATCACACACAAATCTACCTCAACGCCACTGCCACTCAATACGCCAAGACTGCCACACAAACACAGCCGCAAACCCACCTTACTGCACGCCTAAAATTTCTCCCTGTTCAACCCCAAACTGTCTCCATAAACAACCCCGAAAACAGCCCCCAAATCACCCAAAACAGTCCACAAAATAACCAAAACAGTGACCTGAAACGTAACAGCAAAACAGTAGAGAAACGGAGTGAAAACAAACCCGAGCAGTGAAACCGCGAGGAAAATCGTTGGATTAGTGAACCAGAAAAGTTGCGGAGTATAATCCTTCCGACGGCCGTGTAACGCGCTTTCGAGGAACGACAAAAGAGGTTAGACCTGAGGGCACCCTTTTATTCATTATCTTTCGTTTATTTTATTTAATTTGAATATTATCGCATGAGAGTCATTTGAGGCATGATATGATTGTTGGATGAGCGGGATATGTGTTCCCTTTTGTGGTATATCGGATGGAAACCCGGACGTAAATTCCGTAGCCGATTCCGAATGGACGGTAGTGTGGTCTGCACTCGGGATACAACGCCACATACCACTTAAGATACACGTATCTCGTTTCATCCAAATTTGTATTTGAGCATGTTATAGTCTTTAGGTTATTCGTTTATTATTTAAAGCATGGTTTAATTTAGTTTGTTATTTATTTGTTAAAGCATATTTAGGTTGTCATTTATGCATGTTATTAGTTTATGATGTGTTTGGATAATGATTTATACATGTTGATTTAATGGTTTAATATGCTCGTTGTGTTACATTGCGTGGAGTTATTTGGATGAAAGCATGTTAGATCTAAGTACCCTTGAGCATGATTATTGAGTAGACTTGGTTGATTCATTGCACAAATTATATCATCACAAGTGACATAAGTAAGGGACCATTCCGAACCCAACGGTTTGAGGTCTTCCCTTGCGAGGGGTGAGTGCTGCCTTAAATCTTTGTCCCGGTTCACACCGGGTGGCGACTCCATGTTATTTCGTACTCCCAACTAGGCCGCGAGCCTAGAACAGCGTCGCCCAGGTTTTGTTGTCTACAGGCAGCTTAGCCATGCTGATTATGCTTCTGACTTTCTCCATAATGGTGTGGTTTATTCTTTCGGCAACACTATTATGTTGTGGGGTGCGTGGAACATTCCTTTCATGTCAAATCTCATGACTTCCGCAATAGGCATCGAAATCCTTAGAAGTGTACTCGCCTCTATTATCTGTGCGCGGAGGCATTTTGGTTTCTTCTCTGTTTCACGCTCGATCATGGCATGGAACAGTTTGAAATAATCCAGGATCTGATCCTTTATTTTCAGAAAATACACCATACCTTCCGAGAAACATCGTCAATGAAAGTCAGATTGTATTTGTTACCGTCTTGTGAATTGACCTTCATGGGACCACAAACATCAGAGTACACCAGACTGAGCAACTTTGATCTTCTTGTAGAAGAAAAATTAAAGGAGACTATATGTTGCTTATCGAATAGACAGTCATTTGAAGGATCTAGAGCAACAATCTTGAAGACACTGATTAGATCATTCTTTGTCAAGGTAGATAACCCTTTTTCACTCATGTGATCGAGTCTCTGGGGCCACGGATTTTGAGAAGCCTCATGTTCAGCTACATTAAGGCTTTCTACACATATCTTCACATGAGTCTTGTATAAAGTGCCACAAATATGTCCTCGAGGGATGACCATGAAGCCTTTTATCATTCTCCAAGTGTCATTGCTAAAGTGGCTAGCATAACCCTATTTGTCAAGAGCTACCCCCGAGAGTAGATTGAGCCGAAGTTCTAGAACATGTCTCACCTCCTTCAGGGTTATTGTATACCTTTCATTTGTTTGCATCTGAATATCACCAATTCCCACTATCTGATATAAACTAGTATTTCCCATCTTCACTACTCCAAAGTCTTCTGATTTGTATGTTGTGAAGAAGTCTCAGTGAGAGGTGACGTGGTAAGATGTTGCAGTATCTACCACCCACTCCACATCTTGAGTTGCGGTGTGAAGACATGCTTCTTCCTGGATGGAGTAGATAGCTACATCTCCTGAGGTAACTATTAGTGTCTCCGCATTGTTGTTCTTCGGCTGGGAATTGCCTTGACCCTGCTCTCGTTGCAGCTTTCATCAATTCTTCTTTAAGTGGCCTTCTATGCCAAAATGGTAGCATTTGTAGGTAGGCTTTCTTACGTCTGTGGATTTACCTCTGTTTTTGCTTCTATCTCTCCCTCTACCTCGATTTTTATCTTGTTGTTTTCCTCGATTCTCCATGACAATAGCTTGTGTCTGATCTGTGCCCACGTCTTTTCTTCTGGCCTCCTCATTTGACAAGGCATCTTTTACTATAGGCATGGTAAGTTTGCCTCCTGGAGCTGAATTGCTGAGCGTGACCACAAATGTTCTCAGCTATCAGGAAGAGAACTGAGTAGTAAGAGGGCTCGTACTTCATCTCCCAGTTGCATATCTATTGCAGACAACTGGTTCACCAGGCTCTGGAACTCATTGGTGTGTTCTGCAACGGAAGTTCCACTCCGTAGTTTCAGGTTCACCAAACGCCTCTGGATCAGATTATGCAGTGGATCAGATTAAGGCTTTATTCCGAGCTGTCTTGGCTTGGAACATGTCTTCTAGCTTTATCCACTTTTCGTAAGCATCTGTATCATGTGCTACGTGGTGGAAGACACTGTGGCTGATCCACTGCATAATCTGATCCAGAGTTCTGTTATTGAGTTTATTAAAGTCATACTCTTTAACAGATTCCGGTCTCACTCCCTTCAACTCGATAATATCAAACAAATCTTTACAGTGTAAATAATCTATCATCCGAGGTCTCCAGATGGAGTAAGTAATTGGTTGCTGACAGCTTGATTATCGCACCAGAAGAATAATCTTCCATTTCCATTTTAAGTTTAAAGTTTAAAATGAAAATATGATAAAATCAGGGCTAATTTTCACAAATCAAGGTCACCGTTGCGTTCGGAACTGTCGAAAATGGTGGATTAGACACTTCGTTGGTCTAAATTCGACTCAATGACCGATTTGTAATTTTCTAAAAATTTCTGGGGCTAAAATGTAAATTTCAGAGACTTCAGGAGGCTCAGTGAAATTTACCAGGCTTGCTGACGTGGTAAAAGTGGGATATGTTTGCTGATGTGTCTGACACGTGGCGCTGACGTGGCGGATAACGTGTCGCTGACGTTGCTGTTGACTGATCGCTGATGTGGCGCTGACTGGGCGCTGATGTGTCAATGACGTGGCGCTGATGTGGCTGTCTTCAACCTTCGTTTGGCGCGTGAGGCGCGTGGCGGCGCGTGGGCAGGCTGCAGGAAGGCGCGTTCAAGCAATCTGGTCGTCCGTTCGATCGCCGGAAAATACCACCGTGCTCGTCTCGACGTGAACTAGCTGATGGTATGCTCGAAATTAATTTTTGACAACTTTTCCGAAATCCGAATTTTCTGAACCGAGTTCCTCTTCGGTTTTACGATCCCAATGTATAACCAAAGCTCTGATACCACTTGTTGTGATTTTCTGATCACTGAAGAGTGTTTATGAAGAAAACCGAATCTATTACTACAAGAATAGAATTACAAAGTGTTTACAAACTTTACAAAAACCTCACTTCTCTCTACACTCTCTAAGCTTTCTTCACTTGAAGCTTAATATTTTGGGATAAATGAGCTTACAACAAAGGTCTGTATTTATAGCAAAATTCTTGCTCAAATTTTCTACACATGAATAATGCCCAGCGAAAATAACCTTGTAAGCTAAGCTTGCTCTATTGTCAAAAGTTGGTGCTCCATTTTTCAATCCCACCTAAAGTTCTTTGGATGGTTTTGTTGATATGCTTGCTGGATTCATTACATATTAACCCTTAGAGCCCATTATCTCGAGTATCTTACAATTTACAAGTTGTAACTAGTAAATAAGGCTCCTACCATAAGAAAGGCTTAAGGTATGGAGCCTCCCTTGTATTTTTTTTTTACTGATAGGCTATTTCCAGAGTACGAATCCATGATTAAACGGATAGCAAGTTAACACTTGACTATCGCACCTTCAGTATCTTAAAATTTCGTGACATATATTCTGTCTTAAATGTGCAAAAAAAAATTGTAAGTTGACAGCATGGTATCTAGTGTCTATGGAGGGAATTTGCAAGCTCAAAATATCCAAATCTTGATGAGTCAGAGACTTGCAAGGTGTGTAAGATTCTAGGATCATGGTCGTGGAATGTGTTGATGATCAAGTTAATGAGGTCAAATACTGAAAGTGAAAGTGATGTGAAAAGAATAACAGTGCAGTTGCTGGCAATTGAAAAAGACAAGTCTTTCAACTGTGTTACTGCTTTTTTACCCAAGTGATATTACTAGCCTTGCATAGAGATTTTAAGATGGAAAAGTCAGTCATAAGCCGCACAAGGAATGGAAGAGAGCTTAATTGTCAGTTTTCTGGACCAAAAAAAAAAAAGGCAATGCTTGGATTGCAAGGAACTTGAATTGTTGAGAAAGAAAGCTGATTCTGTAAGAAGAAAAAGTAGCTAATACTTTCTACATGAAAAGGAGTAGGAAGTTAAGCCTCAGCTTCCTCTGCTTCTTTGAAAGATGGGAATTTGTCTCTTTTATGTTGAATTAATTAAAAAAAAAATCAAAAATGATATATATACATAAAATTTTACATAAAGTTTCTACACTCCTCTCACAGTAGCTACAGTTAGCTACAGTAATTCATTGTAGTTACAGTGAGGGGAGTGTAGAAACTTTATGTATATATATCATTTCTCAAAAAAAAATATAAATGAAGGTTTTAGCTATCTCTTAGGCCGACTGTTTACATATATTGAAGTATCACATTAACCAACTCTTGTGATGGTGACAGTTAATTACTTCCAATCAGAAATTGTATATGGTTATCGTCATATATACACATTTGATTAGTGGCTAGACAATGTTGTTTAAATTATAACTAGACAACCGCAGCTAATTTCAAATCTACATCATTCCTACCTGACCTGAGAAGTCTTAATATTTAATTATATTGATTTATTTTTAGTAAAACTTAGCAATTGAATGTGCTTGTGATGTTTAATAAAGGTTATGACTGATTTCGGAATTGTTTTCCATGTCGCATTTTGGGTTTTTGTTTTGATTCTTACTGAATATATATGTTATATTTAATTTGTTAAATGTCTTGCATTGGACTATGACTAAAGTTAATTCTCAAAAATGAATTTTGAGCAAGTCGTCGTCTCACTGTATTGCAATGTTCAGGAAGCAACTGCAGAGATGCTGACTGTACAGTGATTTTGTTAGTTAGTTTGGAACTTGTTACTGCTGTTAGTTTAGGTTTCCCGCCAAAATGCTTTTGAGTAAATCTTTAGTGCAACAGTGGTATGGATGACGTGGTACCACCAACCAATTAATATAAACAGAATTATAGCAATCTTTTTAGGTCCTTCATTTTCTCTTACCTTGAGAATCATTTTCTCAGCTCTTTTCCTGGTGAACAAACAAGATCTACTTCAAGATTCAAACTTTTTGGGTTGGGGAAACATAATATGAATGTTGCAAGAGCATACTCTCAAAAATGGAAACCTCCTAGGAAATATAAATGATCAAGCAACACCAAGTTTATTCCATTCAGAAAAAGGAAAACATATACATCAGTAACATTATTTATGATCTCTCACATGACTCCTAAAACCTATTCATCAATTCACAACACACTTTTGACTTTTTTAAAATAACAATAAACAGAGCAAATTGAACCAAAGTCAGAAACATCACTTTTTAATTTTAATCAACTTCCTCTATCTTAGGCCCGGCACCACCAGAGCCACCACTAGGCATATCGGCACCACCACTCATCGGTACATCCCCACCAGCACCCTGATACATCTTTGCAATTATGGGATTGCACATGCCCTCCAACTCCTTCAACTTGTCCTCAAACTCATCAACTTCAGCCAATTGATTCCCGTCAAGCCACTCGATAGTCTCATCAATTGCCTTCTCAATCTTTTGTTTGTCTGCTGCAGTCAATTTGCCTGCAACCTTATCATCCTTTACTGTATTCCTCATACTATACGCGTAATTCTCTAGCTTGTTCTTGGCCTCTACCTTCTTCTTCACTTGCTCATCTTCAGCCTTATAATTCTCTGCCTCTTGCACCATTCTTTCAATATCTTCCTTGCTCAATCTTCCCTTATCATTAGTAATTGTAATCTGGTTTTTCACTCCAGCAGTCTTATCTTCCGCGGACACGTGCAATATACCATTAGCATCAATGTCGAAGCACACATTAATCTGAGGAACACCTCTTGGTGCCGGAGGAATGCCCTTCAACTCAAATGTTCCAAGAAGATTGTTGTCCTTAGTTCTAGCCCTTTCACCTTCATATACTTGAATCAACACACCAGGCTGATTATCAGAATAAGTTGAAAAAATTTGCTCTTTCTTTGCAGGAATCGTCGTGTTTCTTGGAATCAAGACTGTCATAACACCACCAGCAGTCTCAATACCAAGGCTGAGAGGCGTGACATCAAGAAGAAGCAAATCTTGAACCTTCTGGTCACCTTCGCCGCACAAAATAGCAGCCTGAACAGCAGCTCCATAAGCAACGGCTTCATCAGGGTTAATGCTCTTACAAAGTTCCTTGCCATTGAAGAAATCTTGCAACAGTTGTTGAACTTTTGGAATCCTTGTTGACCCACCAACAAGAACAACATCATGAACCAGACTCTTATCAATTTTCGAGTCACGAAGACATTTCTCAACAGGCTCCATACATTTTCTGAACAAATCCATGTTCAATTCTTCAAATCTAGCTCTGGTAATTGTAGCATAGAAATCAATACCTTCGTAGAGCGAATCAATCTCAATTGTCGTCTGTGAAGTCGAAGACAGAGTCCTCTTAGCCCGTTCACACGCAGTCCTTAGCCGCCTCAAAGCTCTAGCATTGCCACTAATATCTTTCTTATTCTTCCTCTTAAACTCAGCAACAAAATGATTAACAAGCCGGTTATCAAAATCCTCACCACCAAGATGAGTATCGCCAGCAGTAGCCTTCACTTCAAAGATACCCTCCTCGATCGTCAGCAACGAAACATCAAAAGTTCCACCACCAAGATCGAAAATAAGCACGTTCTTTTCGCCAGACCTCGATGCCTTCTTGTCCAAGCCATAAGCAATAGCAGCAGCAGTAGGCTCATTGATGATTCTCATAACATTTAACCCAGCAATAGCACCAGCATCCTTGGTAGCTTGCCTCTGAGAGTCATTAAAATAAGCAGGAACAGTAACCACAGCATTCTTCACAGCGTGACCAAGATAAGCCTCGGCAATTTCCCTCATCTTAGTGAGCACCATAGAAGAAATCTCTTCAGGAGCAAACTGTTTCTCTTCGCCTTTATAATTAACAACGATCATGGGCTTGTCACCAGGGCCTGGAATGACCCTAAACGGCCAATGCCTCATATCACTCTGAACCGACGGGTCGGAGAAGCGTCTGCCAATGAGACGTTTGGCGTCAAAGACAGTGTTTTGAGGGTTCATGGCAACTTGGTTTTTGGCTGCATCGCCAATGAGACGTTCCGTGTCAGTGAAGGCAACATAAGAAGGAGTGGTTCTGTTGCCTTGATCATTAGCAATAATCTCAACGCGGTCGTTTTGCCATACTCCAACACAGCTGTAAGTCGTGCCAAGGTCAATGCCAATAGCCTTGCCTTCAGTTTTTGCTGCCATTTCTTAAAGAGTTCAAGAACCAAGAAAGTGTTTGATAATTTTCAAAAATGTGGTTGGTTTGTGTGATCTGCGTAGAAAGAGATGCTTTGGTTTGTTTTGGTCTGATGAGTGATTGAGGTGCTTCGGGTTTATATAGAGTTGGATGGAAATGTATAGAGAGGGGAAGAAGTTGGTGGAAGACACTGGCGAAAAATGCAGTGACACTAGAGAGTTCTGGACTCTGGAGGTGGAGGGACTGATATTTTTTTTTCTCATTTTCTCAAATGGGTTGTTGGGCTCAATTGAAAGGTGGGCTAAAATTGGGTTGGGTTGGGCTTTATAGGTCAACCCGACTAATCAACTCAAACAAAAAATAATCAAGTTTAAAACATTTATTTTATTTTTAGTTTTAATAATAATCGGCTTAGTCTATATATTTATATATAAATTAAACATTTTTAAGCCTCTCTATCCTGACACGTGACGGCTCACTATTAAATTTTATTAAATAAGATACATATTATAAAAAGAATACGTTAAATTGTAAAATTAAATTTGTTTTATTATTAAAAATTAAAATTAGAAACCTATAATAAAATAAAAACATAATCCCATATTAAAATCAAAAACATATTAATTTAATATGTGTCATCTAATCTCTATAATAATATTTTATTATTAAATTATAAAATTAAAATATCTATAAATTAATTTTTTATTTTAAAATTGTAAAATTAAAATAATAAATTATTAAAATAAGAAACTTATTGTAATATAAAAAAGAATCTCCTATTTATCATTAAATTATAATACTAAAATATCTTTATAATATTTTATTATTAATTTGTATAATTAAAATAAGAAACCTATTACAATATAAAAATATAATTTCCGATTAAAATAAGAAACCTATTAATTTAATTCAATTAATTAATAATAAATAAGAAACATAATATAAAATAAAAATATAATCTTTATAATTAATTTTTTATTACCTATTATAATAAAAAAAAATTCTAATCTCCCATTAAAATAAAAAATCATGTGATTGTAACATTCTGAGAAAATCAGAGTGTTACCGGCAGGAGATTAGTGCAACCAGCCTCCCTCAACTTAACAAACAATATCTAAATACATGACGGGACACTTATGATGCATGTATCAACAAATGCAAACAATCTCATAAATTAACAAAAAAGGCTTCGTGCCCATAAACATAATGTGAAAGTTAAGTTTACAAATCGAGAATTGTGACATATCTTTCAAAGTATATAATACATTGAGCCAAAAACTCTCAATACTCAAAATGCACATTCCAAAATGTGACCCCTAGGAGACTGGCAAATAAAATATGCAACATCCAAGCAGTAGCCTTCAAATGAGGTCCATCAGGCCTCGCCTAAAACCACCAACGATCCTGCAAAACAGATTCAGAAGTTGGAGGGAAGAGTCCTGAGAACTGTATGAGTAGATACCTAAGAAATAACATAAAACGGAAATAAATCAATAAATAACAATAAATAACAAATTTATGAAAACAAGTTCAAAACTTTTCTTTTAAAACATAGTGTCAAAAACTTTACAGGCATCCATTTTCAAATTGACAGTACCCTAACAGGCACAACAGAGTTTTTCAAAATCCAGAAATCAAAATCATCATACAAACAATAGGGCTGTAACACTTCAGCTTTTGTTTTGTTGGCCTTCTTATTTACCTTATATATCTATTTATGCAGGCCCAATCTCGGTATGTAAGGAGATGTAGGGGAGACGTCCTAATCCCGATCGTTGCACATGTATATTTCACTTCACGGATACAGTTTTATAGACATATGTAAGAATTTCATATCATGATTGTATTTTCATATATAAGTTATGTTGGAGTTGGTGCTTGGAGTGTCAATCCGAATAATGTATTGAACGTTATATTTTATTGTTTACTAATAAAATAACTATATTTTCATTTCAAACCTTATTAATGGTAATGTCATTATGCATATTAAATTAATATATAAATATGTTAAGAATGACATCGACCTTAGAATAGTCTTGTAGTAATACTGGACACTGGGTGGTCCGACATTGAGATAATAATACTATTATAAATTATTCTTAAAGTAAATATTCATAGTCGTTAGCTTTGGAATATAATCAAATTCCGATAACTTATAAGACTAGCACATGTCGTATATTGGAATTGGAGTTCCTATGGTTTAATCTGATGTACTATGAGCAATGGAAGCTCGTATAGACATATGGGTATTTGTTGGAGCGAATACTGAATGACTCACATGTGATTCCTAATAGTTGGAAGTACACACCACCGTCAATAGGAATCTCCTCGAGTCGAGTAGCATATGTGATCTTTTGACTATATGATAACATTGATTTTATGTGTGATCCTCCACACTTTGATGTTATATATGTCAGAGACCTTTCATGTGATGGAGTTGGTTCTTGGAGTGCCAATCCGATTTGTACATTTTATTATTTATTAATAAATAACTATATTTTTTATTTCATACCTCATTAATGGTATTGTCATTATGCGTATTAGATTGATGTATAGATATGCTAAGAATGACATCGACCTTAGAATAGTCTTGACACTATGTGTAAACTATTCTTAAAGTAAATATTCATAGTCGTTGGTTTTGGAATACGGTCGAATTCCTATAACCTAGAAGACTAGCACATGTCGTATATTGGAATTGGAGTTCCAATGGTTTAACCCGATGTACCATGAGTTTTGGAAACTTGCATATACATGTGGGTATTCATTGAAGCGAATATTGAATGACTCACAGGTGATTCCTAATAGTTGAAAGTACACACCACCGTCAATAGGAATCTCCTCGAGTCGAGTAGCATATGTAATCCTTCGACTATAGGATATAATTGATTTTGTGTGAGATCCTCTACACTTTGATGTCATATATGTCAGAAACCTTTCATGGTGTGGCCTCTAGATATTCATTGGGTGTGGACCGATACACTCAGTAATCAAGTACGAAGCAAGATATGATCCGTGGGCCCGTATGTGTACCATAAGGGGTTTAGGTATCCATGTGAGTAAAGTCACGATTCTTAAATCTTTGGCCAAAGTCGAGCACCTAAGGTGGATTGTATCAGTTATGAAGAATCGTGGACATATCGACATGAGATGTGCGTCTTGGAAACTTGACGGTATATTCTATGTTTCCTATACACAACTTGGATAGCCTACGACGGATGGATTGTTAAACATATGTGATGACCTCGACTTGTATAGTTCAGAAAGGTCGTTCGTGTTCTTCGCGAATTAGGAGGTAGCTGAATTGCGTAAATATTAGCTAGGCTTATATGACGAACGTGTCTGAACTTAGAGAGTCCATATATGAAGTGTACTCATTGAGCATTTGGGTAGCCGATTAATTTTGATAAAAGATAATATTCGATATTATAATTATCAACTATGATAATCTAGTGTTATTGGATAATATTGATTATTTACTTTGACCTAATTGGATTAATTGGATTAATTCAATAATTATACAAGGGCTTAATTGTAAAATCATAATTATCTCTATCATTTGAGGATATTATGGTAATTCTAAGTATGTAATAATAAGTGGTTTTGGCTTTATTTAATTGGATTAAATCAAGATGATAAATATTTAACTAATCCATTTCCTAATTTTTGGCTTGATTTAATTAGATTAAATTACAGTGGGAGACAATGGATATTAGTCACACCTAATTATAAATATTTGGAAAAATTAGATTAAGCTCACTTAAAAGTTGATTACAACTTTTATTAATTAAAAATTGCCTAAGTTTTGCTATAAATAGCAAGCTTTAAGAAGATTTTAATTACAAGTACAAGTACAAATACAAGTAAATTCTTAGAGAGATTAGCCTAAGTTAGAGAAGTGTTTAGAGAAGCTTGTGAGGTCTCTAAAACATTTCATCTAGGAGAAATCAAGATTGGATCTTGAAGTGAAGCTTGGAAGCATTGGAAACAAGATTGGATCTTGGAGTCAAGCTTGCACACCTTGGAGGTTCTCCAACAATTTCAACAAATGAGAAGTAGATTAGATTTTGCATTAAGCTTACTAGGTAATGTTTGATCTTCTCCTAAGCTATGTTTATTTGTGTATTAGATTCATGATCACATAGCTTAATGTTGAAATAAGGCTAATAAATTGTGTTAGGATGCTTTGGAAGTATAAACACAATATGCTTGTAATTGGGTCAAAATATTTATGTTAGACATAAACATAATATAGAGTTTGGAACTCTTGATTAAAGCTTAGAGCTATGGCTACAATTCTAAAAGCACTTGACCACTTTTGGGTGTTCTAGAATTGTTCACGAGACATTTCTTATTGGGATTCTAATTTGGTTTGAGTATTAGATTCAAAATTTACGCAAATTCGCATTTAGAATAAATTTATATTTTTGTAAAATTATTTGATATTTTGAAAAACTTGATTTTTATTCTATAACATGTGTTGATGTTAGTTTTGAAATTAAAAATTAATTTTGGGTGTTTTTGAAGTGTTTAGGGAGAGCCGGAAGTGATTAGGGTAAAATACCATAATCCATTCAGCTCACTGGAAAGTGAGCTGAAGAAGAAAAGGAAATGAAATTAAAAAAAAAAACAAAGAAAACAAAAAAAAAATAATAACCAGGCCTGTGTGCTACAGTGCGCTCGCGCGTGGTTTCTGCGCGCGTGGTAAGTTTTGTTTTCTCTCGTTCTGAAGCTTCCAGACTCCGATTCAGTCCCAGATTTTTCCTATACACTCATAATGGAATATATTATTTCATTAAATAATTTAAAATTGCACCTATACTTGATATCCATGGGTTAGACCCATTTCCACTGCGCGAAGCACTGATCCGACACTAGGGGTTCCACAACTGCCCCAACAGAATGGTATCAGTAGCAAAGGCTTAACCACACAATAAATATTTTGAATCTATGCCATAATAATTTTAATTTAATTATGCATAAGACATATTGGATATGTATTGTATGTTTTAAATTAAAACTTTGACCCAATAAAGTTAATGACTTGATTGTCATAAATCTCCCATGATTAGGTGATTACTTTATAAAAGTAATATTATTAATAATGTTGGAGCATTATTGGATGGTCCGTTTTGTCAATACGGAGATGAATGAGTTCTTACTACTTATATCCAATATCGTCATTAGTGTGAGGGTGTACATACGAAGCTCATTAGTGCACATTGACAAGTATACACCTAGAACACGTCTTAATCCAATATCGTCATTAGTGTGAGGATAAGAAACGGTTCAGGACCAAACCATGAGTCACATGATGTGATCGACCTTGGAGGTCTACCTAATGAGTATATAAAGGCCAATATCATCATTAGTGTGGGGCTGGAGTAAATGTCATGGGATCCAATTCCCGCTATGAAATTTTGATAGTCAAATTTCTATTTTTCGGTTAAGAGAGATTACAACATTACATAAAGTAGTGGAAGGGCACTAATAGATTTAAAATTCCTTAATCAATTAGTGTTATCACTTTTGAAATGAAAATTGTTCTGATACTACTTAAAAATGTTGTCTTGTAGATGGCTGCCGCTAATCCATTTATGAAACTTTTGGATTTCAATAAGCTAAAAGGAGCCGATAACTATTTCGAATGGGAAATGAACATGTGCCTTGTCTTGGAGTATGAAAAGTTCACTTATGTCACGATTAATCCACTGCCAGTTGATATTGATCCTGACTCCACTCCAGAAGAGCGAGAAAATTTTGATAGATGGAAGGATGATAACCTGAAGGTGAAATCCTACATCTTGGGATCGATGGTTCCAGATTTGTTGAGACAGTACATTGAAGTACAGATTTTTGGAGCATCATGCGAACACTCAAGGAATTGTTTGAGGAAAATCAATAGATGAAACTTTATCGAAGGTCTAAGGAATTATTCCGTGTTGAACTCAATGAGGGAGGAGCAGTCAGCACTCATGTTTTGAACATGATCGACCAGATTCGATATCTGGAACGACAAGGCATTGTGTTTGATGAACGGCTGGGCCGTAATTTGATTATGTCTTCTTTGTCTGGTTCTTATGATGGCTTTGTATTAAATTTACATATGCATTCGATGCAAGCCACATATGAAGAACTTCATAACATGCTACGCACGGCGGAGCAAGATTTGAAGAAATACAACCCCACACTGTATCGCTATGGTGGAGCTGGCTCTTCAAAGACTTCTGGGAAGTCAAGGAAAATAAAGATGGGGAAGAATAAGATATCAAAGAAAAACTCCAAGAAACGAAAAGGCGCAAAACCAAAAGTAGCTCGTGATCAATGTCTACAATGTAAGAAGTATGGACACTGGAAGAAGGACTGTCCAGAGCTAAAAGGAAAAGTAGGACCCTCAGGTACGGTTTGTATTTTTCAAATTATTGAAATCTCATTAACCTTTGATGTAAATAGTGGATGAGTGTTAGACATTGGCAGTCATACTAATATTTGCAATTCCTTGCAGGAAATGAGGGTTAAAAGAAGGCTGAATAAAGGGGAGATCCAGCTTATAGTTGGCAATGGCGAGACATTGGACGTCAAAGTCATAGGAACAGTTGTTCTAGATCTCCCAAATGGATGTAAATTAGATTTG
>SKCR01028159.1:0-43441 GCA_019454045.1 Zanthoxylum bungeanum
TTGAAGAACTTTTTCCGTTGCTGAGTTGTCCATTCCAACGGCCATTTTCCTGACACAATGTAGTTGACATAGTCAGCATACCAAGGACGACTTCCTGTTGTTTCAATGGTAAACAGCTGTTCATCTGGAAAAGTTTCTTTGATTGATAATTCTTTACCAGCTGTTTCTCTATTCTCGAGCCTCGATAAGTGATCTGCCACTTGGTTTTCTGTTCCTTTCCTGTCTCGAATCTCCACGTCAAATTCTTATAGAAGAAGTATCCAACGGATCAATCTGGGTTTGGCATCTTTCTTTGTGATCAGATATTTGATTGCTAAATGATCTGTGTAGACCACCACTTTAGGGACCTAGCAGATAGGAGCGGAATTTGTCAAAAGCGTACAACACTGCTAGCAACTCCTTTTTAGTGGTTGTGTAGTTGAGTTGAGCTTCATTTAAAGTTCTGCTGGAGTAGTAAATGGTGTGAAAAATCTTTGCTTTGCGTTGTCCCAAAACTGCACCTACAGCAAAATCACTAGCATCGCACATCACTTCAAATGGAAGGGTCCAATTTGGTGCTACAATGATGGGGGCAGAATCAGTTTCTGTTTTAAGATCTCGAAAGCTTCCCGGCATTCGTTGGTGAAGTTGAAAGGCACATCATTTTCCAGAAGATTGCAAAGAGGTTTGGCAATCTAGGAAAGTCTTTGATAAATCTCCTGTAAAAACCTGCATGTCCAAGAAAACTCCGAATCCCTTTGACAGATGTTGGTGGAGGTAGTTTTTCAATTGTTTCAATTTTTTCTTTGTCTACCTCGATGCCATTTTTGAGATCCGGTGTCCAAGAACAATGCCTTCTTGTACCATGAAATGACATTTCTCCCAATTGAGTACCAGGTTTGTATCTTCGCACCTTTGTAATACCTGTTCCAGATTTTGCAAGCAATGGTCAAAAGAATCTCCAAACACAAAAAAGTCATCCATGAATACCTCCATACTTTGCTCTAGCATGTCTGAGAAAATGGCCATCATGCAACGCTGAAAAGTGGCGGGGGCATTACATAATCCAAATGGCATCATGCGGAAAGAAAAGTACCATAGGGACATGTAAATGTGGTTTTCTCCTGATCTTCTGGGGCAATGGAATCTGATTGTACCCTGAATATCCGTCAAGAAAGCAATAGAACTCATGTCCCGCCAGTCTGTCTAACATTTGGTCAATGAATGGTAGCGGAAAATGGTCCTTTCTCGTGGCTTTATTCAGCTTTCTGTAGTCCATACATACTCTCCATCCAGTCACCGTTCTTGTTGGAATCAGCTCGTTCTTTTCATTGGTGACCACATTAATTCCTCGTTTCTTTGGCACACACTGCATATGACTTACCCAAGTGCTATCTGAGATGGGGTAAATGATGCCAGCATCCAACCATTTGATGATTTCTTTCTTCACACTTCCTTCATGATTGGATTGAGTCTTCGTTGATGCTCCACTGTGGGTTTGTATTCATCATTCATCAGAATCTTGTGCATGCAAAATGATGGACTAATGCCTCGAATGTCTGCTATAGTCCAGCCAATGGCTCTTTTGTGCTCTTGTAATACTCTCAGTAGTTTTTCTTCCTGATCCAATGTTAGAGAAGAAGAAATAATACAGGTAATTCAGAAGAGTTTCCAAGAAATGCACACCTGAGATGGCTCGGAAGTAACTTTAGTTCCAGCTGTGGTGGTTCTTCAATCGAAGGTTTGATTCGATCTTTCTTTGGCAGTTCCAAGCTTTCAACTGGTGGTGTTGCTTTAAATCGGAATGGTTTGTCAAGGTAGTTGATACATTCCAGGATTTCAGCATCTAGCTCGTTGTCAGTCATGTTGGTGATACAAGCTTCAAGTGTATCTGTGGGATTTGGCTCAGTATCATGAACGATACTATCAATAACATCAACTCTGAAGCATTCTTCTTCTTCCTTTTCATCACTCGGGAATTTCATGGCTTTGAAAACATTAAAGGTCACTTCTTGGTCCTGCACTTTCATGGTCAGTTCTCCTTTTTGCACATCAATTACAGTTTTACCTGTAGCCAAAAATGGTCTCCCAAGAATGATAGGTACTTCTTTGTCTTCTTCCATGTCAAGGATGATGAAGTCTGCTGGAAGGATGAGTTTGACAACTTTGACCATCACATTTTCAACGACTCCTCTCGGAAATGCGAGCGTTCGATCAACAAGTTGCAAAGATACCGAGGTAGGCATTGCTTCTCCAATTTGCAGTTTCCTATAAATAGAAAAAGACATTAAATTAACACTGGCACCTAAATCACATAAAGCCTTACCGATGTAATGTTCTCCAATTGTGCATGGAACTGTGAAACTGCCAGGATCTTTCAACTTCGGGGGAAGCTTCCTCTGAATGATGGCGCTGCATTCTTCGTTAATGCTACTGTCTTGTAATCTCCCAATCTCCATTTTCGTGAAAGAATGTCTTTCATGAATTTTACATAGCTGGGCATTTGTTCCAAGGCTTCTGAAAATGGTATGTTAATGTGTAGCTTTTTGAAAATCTCCAAGAAATTAGCAAACTGTTTGTCCAGTTTGTTTTTCTGAAGACGCTGAGGAAAATGTGGTGGTGGAGTGATCTGTTCTTTTTCTTTTTCCTTTTCTTCTTTTCCTCCATCTGTGGAACTGCATCTTTTGGAATATCTTCATTGTTGCCTTGATTCCAACATATTTGTTGATCTCAGTACCACTCTTTAAGGTAATGGCTTGACATTGCTCATTCCCTCGTTTCCTTGGATTTAGTTCTGTGTTGCCGGGAAGATTACCTGGCGGTCTGTAACTCTGAGCATTGGCCAGTTGTCCGATTTGATTCTCCAGTGCTTTGATGGAAGCTGATTGGCTCTGAATCATAGCTTCATATCTTTTTAATTGAGCTAACATCTCCGCCATCAATGGTTCATTTGTCTGCTCCTGGCCTTTATTCTGTTGCTGGAATCCAGGTGGTGGATAATTCTTTTGCCCTGAATTGTTGCTCCATGAAAAATTAGGATGATTCCTCCACCCTGGGTTGTAGGTGTTGGAATATGGATTGTTCCCCTGTCTGTTGAAATTTTTGACATAATTCACCGTTTCTTCAAGTTGGTTTGGTTCTGGTGCTCCTCCATATGGTGAACTTGTGGATCCAGTGGTAAGAGTTTCCATGAATTTTCATATCTGATCCAGCTTGGTGTTGACTGCTGTATTTGCTCCAACTTCATAAATTCCTGCAATTCTTTGAATCATGCTCATTTTTGTTGGCCATAAGGAATTGTTGTTGGCCATTTCTTCGATTAGGGCCCAGACTTGATCTTCTCATTTTGCCATCAAAGCTCCTCCAGCAGCAGCATCGATTGTGGTTCTCATTAGTCCAGAAAGTCCATTATAGAAAGTTTGGACTTGAAGCCATTTTGGAATCTCATGGTGAGGACATTTCCGGAGCAAATCCTTGTACCTTTCCCAAGCTTCGTAGAGAGATTCTGAATCTTGTTACATGAAAGATGTGATGTAATTCCTCAACTTCGCAGTTCTGGCTGGTGGAAAGTATTTTGCAAGAAATTTTGTGGCTAGAGTGTTCCAAGTTGTGATGGAACCTGCTGGTAGTGAATGTATCCAAGCTTTAGCTCTGTCCTTCAAGGAGTATGGAAAAACACGCAGTCTTATTGCTTCTTCAGCTGCTCGGTTGTAATTGAACATGACGCAAACTTCCAGGAAGTTACTGATGTGGGCATTAGGATCTTCAGTTGCATTTCCTCCAAACTGAACTGACTACTGAATCATCTGAATGCAAGTTTTGATGTCACCCGCATTTGCTGGTAAGGAAGGAAGTACAACATGAAATGAGTCTGTCAACCACCGGAATGGTTCTGTCTCGAATGGGTATTGATGGTGGAACCTCCAAAGGTTCAGGTTCCATGTTGACTAAAGCTTCTTGGCCTTCTCGCCTTTCCCTTCTTAACTGTCTGATGGTTCTTTCAATTTCTGGGTCAAGCGGTCGGAGTTCAAAGCTTCTGGTTCCTCTCATGTAGTTTCTGAGAACCTGTAACACAAGAAAACAAACTAATAATTAAAAAGAAATTAGATACAAGTAAATGTATTTAACCCCTAAACTAATAGTAAAAGATAAATAAGTCCCCGGCAACGGCGCCAAAAACTTGACCGGCGTAAACACACACGTATAACGCAAGCGTACGTATCGTTCAAGTAGTATAAAAAGTATCGATCCCACAAGGACTTAATATCTAAACTATTAATTTTATGAGGTCAAATGATTACTAGTATCTAACAGGTTGTTTTAATTGATTTGAAATGGCGACGATTCTAAATTTAAAGACAAGTAAATAAAATTGTTCGAAAGTAGATTTTAAGAAAATTCAATATTAAAAACTATCTAGGGTTGTGATTTATTCCAATATTATTTAAAGATGAAGTGGTTATCTTATAGTTGGGTAAAATATTGATTTATTAACCTGGAACACTAAATTATGTAAAAGCCTCTTCCGATGGTCAATTACAAATACCTAGTATAATCCAATTGAACCATATGTTTATGTTAACCAAATTACCTAGATTCATTAAGATTAAGTTCCAATTATAGCTACCCCCGCCCAACAGGTATATTCCTATCCTGTAAGGAAATCTATTAAAGGGTTATCTATCCTTAAGGAATATCGTGGGCTATTGAGCCTAAGGTCTTAAACTTAAAATCCCTATGTCTAGTTCATTTTAAGTTTACCTTATCAATTTTATTAGTGGCCAGTTAATAAAAAGGCATTAAGATTAAGACTCAATAAATAAATCTTTATATTACCCAAATTATAATCTAACCCTTATAAATCGGTGATATTGGATTTCATCACAACCATAGATAACTAACTTAGTTATGACACATAACTAGGGCTAGTAAAAACTTAAAAGTAAAAGCCATAAAGTAACAGTGCTGAAAAGTAATTGCAGTAAAGTAAAAGCTTAAAAGTAAAATAAAATAAAATGCTAAGGTAAAATGAATTATTTCTACTACTACTTATTTAGATATCTCCCAGTAAAATAATATATAAACTTGTGATTATTACCAACCAGCCATATAGGCGGTAACCTGATTAAGTCAATTTAAGTCCAACCAGCCATAAAGGCGGAACCAAAATAAACAGCTATAAAGGCGGAACCAAAAAATAAACCAGCCATAAGGCGGAACCAAAATAAACTAGCCATAAAGGCGGAAAAGGAATTTTATTACCAACCGACCAATCTGGCGGTATCCTTTCTTAGTCAAGTTTAACCAAGTTAAATTGATTTACCAACCGACCAATATAGCGGTATTCCTTTTTAAGTCAAATATTAAATAGTAAATATATTATTTTTAAGGGAGATTAATCTAAATAGTAATAGTAAAAGAATTACCTTTCGCTCTAGCATAGGGAAGTTACCTCCTCATGATTGAATAGTAAAAACTGTAAAATAAAGAAATTAAATTACTATTATTACAAAACGTAATTAAAAATTATAAAACTAAATTAAAAGAAATTTAGAGAAAGAAGAACTCCCTATTTACATCAAAGAAATGAGAGAGAATGTTACCACAAAAACTGAAATCTCGAGCTCAATTTATCGGCGCGAGTGGGCTTCCGGCGTCGCGACGTCAAAGGCTTGGGCCTCGCGATGCTGTAACAGTGATGCGTGGCACAATAAGAGCTTGACACGTGGTGACTCTGATAAGAAGATAAGGCGACATGTGGCAAGGCAGCTGAGAGCTCAATTATTATGCTGACGTGGGGATGACGTGGCGACACTTGGCGAAAGAAATTGTCGGCACCATAAGATTGCGACACGTGGTGACACGTGTCACGCTGTGATTGGTTTATGATGACGTGGCATGTTGACTCGTTTTATCAGATGACGTGGATGATGACGTGGCAAGATGCGTGGAAAAGTTGACTTGTTGACCGAATGATGTGGCAACATGTAGGATGACACGTGGCACACGTGGTAATGGTGATTTCGGCACCGTAGGATGATGACACGTGGCACGGCGCACGTTAGCATATTGGCTGTGATGGTGACACGTGGCACGGCGCACGTTAGCAAAGTCAAACTTCTCAAATTCTGACCGTTGACCCGGCGTACGTTAGCAGATCTGACGCCCAAAATGACCGAAATGCCCTTTTTGCCACTTTTTCCTATTTTGCCCTAAATCACCTCCTGAATGTCCTGAAACTTTATTTATCTACAAAATAACACAAAACACATCAAAATGTTCACAAAACTCAAGAAACTATACAAATATTAGGTTAAATGAGTGGGAAATAGTGATAGATTTACCACTCATCAATGTGACCATATAGGATTGGACCCAGATGGAAATGACATTCTTAAATATCCGTTAAACAAATAAAGTTTTTTCGATCTACTAGATGGTCATATATGGATTGATTTTAATCCTGAGTGTACTACGAACTCCTGCATGGCAGACTATGTCCTTTGATTTACAAATGTGAGGTTGGTGTAGCAGTCCCGACTAATAGCTTTGTACTTTGGAGGCATGGTCTTTTGTGTAGCTGGGAACATTTTACATAGATATGTAGTTCACTCCTTCTTGCGAGAAGTAGATGAGTATATTCCTTAAGGGTTGATTCGGTACTTGAACGGTTAGAGCGCTCAAGCCTTTCAATTACGAATAGAAAGATTAAAACTCATAATTGTTGTGAATAAATCGTTCATTAGAGAATCAATGATACTTAAGGTATAAATAATTAGAGGGGTATACTGGACATTATGAACCGGCTCTAATTATGAGATAGTCATGAAAGGTCAATTCGTATGTAGTGACTATATCGATGGACACCGACTTGGTTGGGCTTAATATATCATCTGCGTCAACGAGAGTGCAACTTCCGGTTATTAGTGGAATAACCCAGAGTTAATAATTCATAATATTTAATTAAGAGCTTAATTAATATTTCAAGATTATTGGAGCTTGGAACCATAGGTCCATTTGGTCCCTGTGCTAGCTCGATATACTATAGCGGATTTAGTATAATTGGATAGTCCAATTATATACTCGCTAATATATAAATATTATTAATATGAATAATAATATCATTTTGTCGCACTTGAAACTATATGTTAAAATTTAATATATGGTTTTAATAATTATATGATAATTATTAAATATTAAATTATATATGATATAATTTAATAAGGCCAAGATTGTAATTTCCAAATTTTGGGTTTTAGAAATCCTTGGTTTTATTTTAGAAGTTACATATGGGTTGATCTCGTATCAATCCAGAATTTTTGGGAAACACATAGAGGTCTTTTGGGATTGCATTGGGGATTTTTTTCTTTGAAAAATCAGACCTGAAATGTCACTGAAGTTCACGGAAATTTGGGACTGTTTTTGTTGTGTTTTAGGCGCCCTTGGTGTTAAAAACAGTCCAGTTGTACACTGCTGTTCGGGGACTGTTATGGGCTGTTTCAGGGAAGAAATTTTGTTAAAAATAGTAGAATTCAGTGGTACTACTGGTCACATTCGGCCAATAAAAGGGAAAGGCAAATTTTTTTTTCAAGTTCGATCTGTGTGCCTAAGCCGCTTCCGCTACGCAAGAAAAGAGTTTCCGACAATAATATGTTAGGGTTGATGCTCTGAGTGCCAATCCAGATCGTATTTTTATCCGATTCATAAATACAAGCAATTGTATTTTCCATAATATTACTAATTTAGTGGTAGCACCCTTGTCTTTTATACACTTATTCGATCTAATTGTGATTAAATATCTGATTACGATTAGATCGAAACTGAATCTGGTTCAGTGATACGTGTATATTAGACAAAGACCCTAGGATTTACAGTATAGTGCGCAATTACAATGTAGTTTGTAATTGACATTGGGAAGCGCACTATTAGTTGTATATCCTTAAATAAAGTTCATGGTCAAGATTTACTAACACAGATCGGTTACTAAAATCCGCTGAGACCAGTACATGTCGTAACCGTGACTTGGTCCGATAGTTTATCCAAGTGAACCATGAGTCTTGGAGACTCATATAGACATGTAGGTGTTTATTTATAAGACACTGAATGACTCACTGAAGGTTTCCTAATATATGGTACACCAACGTCAATAGGAACTTCTCGAGTTGAGCGAGCATAGTGGTCCTTCGACTTGAGATACAATCGTGGATATATGAGCTATCCTCCACACTTTGATGGCAGTCACGTCAACTAGACCCGGCCACGGTTCCGGTTCGGAACCGGAACCGTAGGGTTCCTGCTGGAACCGTGAGATCTGACGTCGTCAACGATCTAGCCATCATCAGACCTCCGCCTGTTCGTTGGGTCTGGACTGATGCTCAAGATATCCTATACATATCAAGAGAGGATCTGTCAGTCCTGTGTAGAGGGCATCGGCATCCAGCACGTGTTTATGATCTAGTAAATCCATGGCCATGGTATAACTTCAGAAATTAGTTCCGAGTGTTATTTAGAGATCGTAAATTAAAAGTCGATTGTATTATACCGAATGAATTTGATGTTCTCATCTATATCCCAAGTATAATACAGATATCCTGTGACGGAGGGATTATACGTATGATATAACCTCAACTTACATAGTTTAGCGAGATTATTCGTGGTCATCATAATCCATGAGTGGGTGGATTATGGACACGAAATTAGATTTCGTGACGGATAAACCTAAACTTAGAGAGTCCCACAATATGAAGTGTACTCGTTGGGGCAACGCGAAATGAATATTACAGATTATTCATAATACTTCATCGGATTAAATGAGTTAATCCCGATCGTTTAATCGGTTAAACGATAACACATACATTAGGGGATTTTGTCCGCTAATAATATTGTGTATTTTATATGATATATAATACGATTAGATACACATTAATTAAGATGTGTTCAATCGGGTATACGAGTCCAATATTATTGTCTTTATTTTTTATATGCATTATGTGATCAAGTGCATGGGTTTAGTAAGTTGGATTAATGGTCCCCTATTTTGAGGGGTTAAAACCCTTTACCACGATGCTTTGCCGCGACGGTTGATGTATATTTGGTTGAATGTAAGATGTGTTCAATCGGGTACACGGATTCTGATATTGTTGTCTTTATCTTTGTACGCATTGTAATGAAAAGCGCAATGGGCTTATGGTGTTGGACTAAAAGGTTCTCAATTTGTGGGAAGAAAAGCCTAAAAGGCTACCTTTACCACGATATTTGCCTCGTCTTTCATCTATTGATTGCACCATCTATCCTTGTCTTGGCTCGATCTATTATCATTGGTATACCCATATTATGATAGCATTTGGGCATTATTTCTCGTGGTATAGGATGGAAACCCGAATATAAATTCATAGCCGATTCCGAATGGACGGTAGTATGAACTGTACTCGGGATACAATTCCACGTACCACTTGGAAAAAGGCCCACGCACGTGTGTGTCAATTCTAGATATCTTTTCTGCATCACATCACAACATGTCTATTTTAGCGTATAGTTGTCTCTGTTTACCTTATGCATTTGTATTACCTCTTTAGTTATCTATTTCCATTATGCGCTTATTGTCTTTCCTTAATATGCATGCTTGTAAGAAGTTTTATTTGTTTGCACTTCTGTGTCTACCAATGTGAAATTGTATGCTTTTCGTATGTCAATTTATCTTTATGCATGAATTCAGACATAGATTATATGCAAATTGGTTGTATCCAAATATGAAAATGTGTTATATGTAAACTTTGATATGAGCTTTGTACCTATGCATGCAAACTTTTGAGTAAATTATCCTTGGAAATATGTTGCTTAGGCTTGGTAAGATTATTGCACAAATCATTTTATTACAAGTGCCATAAGTAAGGGACCATTCCGAACCCAACGGTTTGAGGTCTTCCCTTGCGAGGGGTGAGTGCAGCCTTAAATCTTTGTCCGGTTCACACCGGGTGGCGACTCTATTATTCTACGGTTTAGTCCCCTGCGGGCTACTCCGTACTCCCAATCGGGCCGCGAGCCCGGAACAACATGCGTCGCCTCAGATCCTGTATTCCCACAACTGTTGTGAATAATTGAACGCAAATATAAAGCTTAAGAAATGAGATACGTATAGTTGTGTATAGAGAATATCAATTCTCACAATACGACAACTGTAGGTATTGGATATCGGATCCTCGTCTAGTTAATTAAAATAATGTTTAAAAACTGTTATGATATTTGATATCAGAACTTGTGACTATTGGATAGTTATTTGTTCTGTATAAACAGTTGCTACATATTTTAATATGACTAGTAGTGTCATCGATGAAAATATAAACATTAAGGAAATATTCGGTAAAATTAATAACTTAGAACAGAGCTTTATGCGTTTTATCACATAAGCATTGATGCTTGTTTCTTATGGTAAATGATGGTCTGATATGAGATCACACCACATATCCTTATCCGTTAATGAATATTGTATTCAGGAAGTGATTAATCTCATTTAACCGATGATTGTCATTGGACCACAAATTTATTAAACTAATACTTTGGAAGTATGTAGCTTAATGAATTAGATATTTCCTTGTATAGTTTTATTTGCTTCGTAACTTAGTTAATGAATTTTCATGACTTAGTTACGTGTTTCTACTAAGAACATGTTGAACGTCTTGAATTGTTCAAGAACTGTCAATATGTTACTAATGAAACTCGGATAGAATATTTTGAATAGTTCAAAGATATTATCTGTAGTGTTGAAAAATTTATCTTTAAAACTCATTGCACGTATTTGAATTGTTCGAAGATGTTTGATTTGATCAAACAGATGAATTTAAGCAATTAGTTCTATAGTTATTTAATGAATATGATTCTTACTCAATATTAAACTTCCGCGATTCCATTTTGATGGAATTAGTCAGTGGGAGTTATCGAATCTTATATGATTTGATTAATTGATATTGAATGTTACCAAATTGGTTTTCAATACTCTTGGGGTTATGCTCCATTAACACTAATTCATCTCTTTAATTAAGGTTCCATTTGTTTCTACAATTACGTATATGATATGTATAGTAGAAAATTCGAATCCTGAAAAGTTTAGATTTGAAACTTTCTTTTGTATAATGGTTATATAATTGAAAGTACTTGCACCTCGAAGGTACGAGTGATAAGTTTATCATTTATTCTATTTAATAGAATATTGTATTCTATTTGATAGAATATCTTTTCTACGATCCCGAGTAATAAAATTATTTTGTTACTTGGTGGTTAACATTGGATATTGACGATTGCAGAAAAGATTTGGGTTTGTGTAGTCAAATGTGAGAATGATAAACTGTAATGGAACCACATAATTAATAAGATGAAAAGACCTTTAGACGACTTACGTATAAGTCTAATAGGATGTCAGAATAATTTACAAAGTATTTGATACTTAATGATTCTGTTGTTTTCTTTTTGAAGAAAATTATCCTATGACTTATAGTGGGAGCGATATTTGATATCGATTCAAATTAGCTTTGAACCATAGATCTAAGATTGTTCATGGCTTACGACGATCAAGTTTTGAACTTGATTAGGATTTCGTTATGAATAGTTCATAATATGTGCAAATTGTTTGCGCAGCAAAAACAAAGTAACCCTGATAAAGTTTGACATTTATAGTATGACAGTGAGACATGTTATACTCAGTAATCTATTGTAGATTCCGAGGAAGCTTGTCTTTTTTCATACTGATTGAACGATTATAGATCTGTTGGTCAATGTTGATATTAAACCGTGTATTTTGGCTAAAGAATCCAAGGTGGCGTTCTTGAGTGATTTCTTCGAATGAGAGATCCGTCGTGATTTCTTTGATTGAAGAAATTCATTCTAGAATGGCCTTGGATTTGTATTCTGCTAAGATCACAGTTTGATATACTAGCTTATGGAGCCTATTGTAGACTCAGATAAGCTTTCCGAAAATTGTGTTCTCTAATTTTGATATCAGTCAGATTGTCTGGTTTTATCGAAGTATAGAGAATATGTATTTGTCAGTAGGGTCAGTGGGAGCGTACAAATTTCTTTCTAGTATTATATATCCTTAAGTTCTTTCTTTCTCCATGTTTGCAGTGGGAGTAGTCTCTTTTATATTTGATATATAAAGTTTTATATTAGATATAAAACTGAGAGACTTGTGAAAAACTCCCATTAGTCGCATATTAGATATGATCTAATAAAGGACATAATAAGACTATATGTATGACAGTTAGTATAACTGTTTGATAGTTAACGTGTCTTTTATATATATAGTATTCATTCTATCATAAAAGATGATTCCTTTATCGAAAGTGAAATTGATTAGAATGTCTAGTCAATCTTATGCACCATAGGATGATGACATAATAATACTATATTGTATGCGATTAAAGATGTCAATTTAATCATAATTATCACGAGTTATTTTGATTTACTGTAGACCATATGATGATCTAGAAACATGTTCTTTGTGATCTTTGAGATATTAAGAACGAGTTTCTCATACATGGAGAATTTAGTCTACAACCATAAGTTAGATTAGTTTTTATCCTAATTATGACATTAGATAGTCTATGTCATATAAAGTCAGAAAAGATGCAGTGAGAGTGTCACAGATAATTCTACTAACTAGTGGAATCAGTTGCAACTTATTAAGTATTGACTTATGAAGTTGCGTTGTGACCTCATAAATTAGAAGTCTTCGTATTAGTGTAGTACTTGCGGTTGTCTGCAAAGTATTTGGATTTGATCTCTAAGTACATAGACAACTTAGTAGCTATAGCACAATACCGATATAGCGACTGAGTCATATTGATGTAGAATTGGATTCTGCAAAATATGAATGATGCGGTTAAGGAAAACGGTTGGGTTTGTTGGACAGACTCAATTTGTTAAAGCAGGCTTACTTGTTGTTGACTACCTCTTGAGTGCTGGTGAGCTCTTGAGGGCCATGAGTATGCGATACATATTAAAATGTGTATAGGAAATCATGGATTGGCACTAGAGAAAGTGGGAGAAAGTTTTAGGGTTGGTGCTCCGAGTGTCAATCCAGATCGTATTTATGTCTGATTCATAAATACAAGCAATTGTATTTTCCATAATATTACTAATTTAGTGGTAGCACCCTTATCTTTTATACACTTATTCGATCTAATTGCGATTAGATATCTGATTACGATTAGATCGAAACTGAATCTGGTTCAGTGATACGTGTATATTAGACAAAGACCCTAAGATTTACAGTATAGTGCGCAGTTACAACGTAGTTTGTAATTGACATTGGGAAGCGCACTATTAGTTTTATATCCTTAAATAAAGTTTTTGGTCAAAATTTACTAACACGGGTCGGTTAGTAAAATCCGCTAAGACCAATACATGCCGTATATCGTGACTTGGTCCGATGGTTTATCCCAGTGAACCATGAGTCTTGGGAGACTCGTATAGACATGTAGGTGTTTATTTGATAAGATACTGAACGACTCACTGAAGGTTTCCTAATAGATGGTACACCAACGTCAATAGGAACCTTCTCGAGTTGAGCGAGCATAGTGGTCCTTCGACTTGAGATACCACCGTGGATATATGAGCTATCCTCTACACTTTGATGGCGGTCACGTCAATGATCTAGCCATGATCATACCTCCGTCTGTTCTTTGGGTGTGGACTGATGCTCATGATATCCTGTGCGTATCAAGATATGATCCGTTAGTCCTGTGTACAGGGCATAGACATCCATCATATGTTTATGATCTAGTAAATCAATGGCTGTGGTATAACTTCGGAAATTAGTTCTGAGTGTTATTTAGAGATCTTAAATTAAAAGTCAAATGTATTATACCGAACAAATTTGACTATCCTAGGTATAATACGGATAGCCTGTGACGGAGGGATTATACGTATGCTATGACCTCGACTTGCATAGTTTAGCGAGATTATTTGTTTCATCAGCAAATTTGCAATGTTATCATCTGATGCGATTTATTAGATCAACACATCGCCACGATGTATGATCGAAATAGTCGAAGTACATACTTGGATCGTTGATGAGATCGTGATTCCTTAGCCTATGATGTAGCCTAGCTCAGCTGCTAACAGAACTACTCCTAATCCAATTAGGAATTTTATTATATCCAAAATGCTTCCTTTGCTGCCTCAGCTGCAGCAATATTCCACTTTTATTGTTTAATCGGTAACAGTGTCTTGCTTGGAATATTTCCATCTCACTGCTCCGTTATTCAAACAAAATATGTACCTTTATTGTGACTCAAAGTCATCTTTATCGGTTTGGAAACTTGCAGTGGTGAACCTAGTCACCTCAAGTTCTCCTTTCCCCATATTCAAAGAAAGCATCCTTAGTTCATCCAAGATACAAAATGATATTCTTTACATCAATTGAGTGACAATCACTTGGATTGGCTTGATTGAGTCTACATATGCTCAAAGAATATGAGACATCAGGTCACGTACATATCAAAATATACGAGCTTTGGGAGAATTTCAGCAGCTTTCTAGATCTATCCCATTATATCTTTATTCCTAGAATAAAGCATGCTTCTCCCTGGTATTCCATGGAGAATTTTAATGAAAGCCAAGTTTTCACCAATTATAGTATGGGAATGTCATTGTCGAGAATCAATACATCATCAATATATAGGACAGTCATTGTCAGTGCGCTCCCATTATCCCTCTTATATACACAAGAATCATCTTCGTTTTGAATTAAATCATATACCATTATGATCTCATCAAAACGTTGGTTCGAAGAACGCAATGCTTACTTCAATCCATAAATGGATCGATTTAACTTGCAAACCTTGTTTGCATGTTTTGCCACAACAAAACCGTCAGGATGTTGCATACAAACATCCTCCAAAAGGTTTCCATTAAGGAAAGCGGTTTTGGTGTTCAGCTGTCATATTTCATAAACAAAATATGCAGCAATAGCAAGCATTATCCGAATAGATTTAATCATGGCAACAGGTGAAAGAGTTTCATCGTAATCGATACTATGTCGTTGATGACACCCTTTCTGTACAAGCCTAGTTTTATACATTTGTACGTTGCCATCCATGTGTGTCTTCCTTGAAGACCTATTTAGTACCAATAGGCACAATACCTTCTGGTACATCAACCAGTGTCCAAACTTGGTTGGTATACATGAAATCCATTTCGGACTTCATGGCCTCTTGCCATGATGCGAAGTCGATACCTTGTATCACTCCCTCATACATAGTCGGTCTATTATCCTCAATAAGATTGATATCCATGTGAGGCCATATCAGAAACCCATACTTCCCAGGTTGTTTTTTGACTCTCTCTGACTTACGCGGTTCTTGTGTATTCGAAGACTGCGGTACAATTTCATCCTTGATGAACTATTCATGTTCCGTAAAGGAGTCGATGCCAGGAACAATATTACTTCGATTTACATCGAGTTTTACTTTCCTCCCACTTACCACTGCATATAGGAATTCCTCTTATGAAAACCGCATGGAGAGCAACAATTATATTGTTCTCTTGTGAGTTGTATAAGTACTATACTTTGGTTTCCCTAGGATAACCAATTACAAATAGGCACTTATCCGATTTGGGTTCAAGTTCGATACCATCCAAACGTTTAACGTGCCTAGCATCCCCAAATCTTCGGGAATGAGAAACCCGGTTTCTTTTCTGTTCATATCTAATATGGAGTCTGTCCAACTGATTTTCACAAAACCTTATTCAAAATAAGTATTGCACTATTTAATGTGTATCCTCAGAAGGAAATTGGTAGCTCAGAGCGACTCATCATTGACCTCACTATGTCTAACAAAGTTCAGTTTCTCCGTTCAGACATACCTTCCAACTGAGGTGTTCCGGGAGGAGTCCACTGTGAAAGAATACCATATTCTTTCAAGTAATCTTGAAACTCATATGTTTAAGTATTTTACACTATGGTCCGACCGTAATGTTTTAATACTTTTACCGGTCTATTTTTCTACTTCGTGTCGAAACACTTTCAATTTCTCAAAATTTTCCGACTTGTGTTTCAAAAGATACAAATAACCAAAATGCGATGTCACATCCGTAAAGGTTATGAAGTTTTCATATCCACCTCTAGCCTAGCTAGACATGGGCCCACTTACGTCACTATAAACGAGGGCTAAAAGATCGGTGGCACGTGCACCTTTACCATGTAAAAGGTGTTTTAGGGACTTTGCCTAATAAACAAGATTCGTAGACATCATTTGAATTAGGATCAAATATGTCCTAGTATCCACTCTTCGAAAGTGTGGATATACGAGTCCTGTTAATGTGTCCCAGACAACAATGCCACAACAAGTCTCATCTGATTTACTCAGTTTGAGCCTTTTGTTTGTCATGCTATATCTTTGAGATTCATTTATATCCGAAATATAAATACTGTTATTCAAATCTAATGTGTATATCTCAATATCACTTTATAGACAAAACACCTGGTGTTTCGGAACATAAAGGTATACCCCTAACGGGTTAAACTAGATACAGAGATAATGTTCTTAGTCAAACTAGGTACATTATAACAGTCCTAATTTAAGTACATACCCCAAGGGCAGTTCCAAAACTTAGGTTCATATATCCAAAACAACGACTATCATCCTATTTTTGACTTGTAGGTCGATCTCATCTGAAGTCAGTCTTATGCTAATCAGCAGATCCTGCACATCAGTACATATTTATGTTCCATATCCAGTATCAAAATCAAATTTTAAAACTGGTAGTGGACATATTTATAACAATCTTACCTGAAGCCTTAGCCTTGTCCGTCTTCTCTTCCTTCATATCTGCCTTGTCCATACGGCAGTCACGCTTCCAGTGACCCTGTTTGCTATAACTTAAGCAGACATCTTATGATATGTCCTTTGTCTTCCCAGAAGATTGTGACGATTTAGCCTTGCCCTTTTAGAAGCTCTGGCTCTTCCACCTTGAGTATAGCCATTAACTCTCCAAGAGTTTTCTCTTGGTTCAAGATGAACCTGCCTCATCATACGGGCAGAGACTGTAAGATCAAATCTATGAAAGTCTCGGACTCGTAGGTAATGCCCAGCTAACCTAGTTGTTCGACGTCAGCAATCATATGCGACACCTAGTGCTCGATAGATGTACCCTCTGACATACGCGAGTGAAAGAGCTTCTTTTACAATTCGTACTTCTAAGATCTAAGGCTAGATCTATGAAGATCCTTTAATTTCAACATCATGGTATAATGATCTAATCCTTAGTTTTGACGATAAAATCAAAGAGTCATTGCAGCAAGCATAACAGATTGAGCACTAAAGTTATCATCACGATGAGTCTTCCAAAGCTCATGCTCGACTATTTTCTCAAATCCGGGCTCAGGCCCTAGATGTTTCTCTATCAAATAGAGTAACTTCTCAGCTCTCAGGACTGTCTTGAGATTCATTTCCCAATCTAGAAAATTAAAGTCGTTAAAGACATTTTCACCCAGGATTATGTCCTTTGTCGCTTAATCTTTCAAGTTATCTTGATTGCTATAGTCCAACTATCCAATCAACGATTTTGGGTACTATCAAATATAATGATTACTATAGTCCAACTATATAACCAACTATAAATGATCGGTTACACTCAAATGTAATGATTACTATAGTCTAACTATATAACCAACTACAAATGAAGTAGTTTGAATACAGTCCAATCGTTAAATTAAAAAACAACAATTGAATATTAGTCCAACTAATATATTTATATATTTTTTTTTAATGACGAAAAATAAAATGAGCGCGTATTGGCAAGTTTTTAAACGAAATTGCAAATTTAATACTTGTCTCCCACTAATTTTCGGCGAGCCTCTAACTCTCTGTGGAGTACTCGGGAAACCTAGTTTCCCAGTGGGCTAGGATCCCGTTAAATAACACACAACCTTGACTTTGGCCAACAAGCTGTATGAAACTTAAATAGGTAGATCTCTAAGATTAATTGGATCCCATCCAATTCCTAGATCCAGTAGGTGGACCTCCAAGTCCAAAATATATCCAATATATGTAAATATATCCAATATATTTCATAACCTTTTTCCTCTAAATCAACTAAGCCTTGGCTTTGGCTCAACAAGCTTAATGATTCTAGTTAAGCGCGACCCATTGACAGTGGGAAAGCTTCGTAATCGAGGTCGATGGACAAGAAGTGACCTTGACTTTGGCCAACAAGTCACAACTGCCCAAGACAAGCGATATGTAACAAAGCTTACGTGATTCAAACACATCCGCGATGGACAAAGATCTTGACTTTGGCCAACAAACCAATGCCAATCTTGGATCTTGAGAGGGAACCACTTAATGGAAGGAAAAACACTTAATATTGAATGAGGGTTTTTCGCGTAAATTGGCAACCAATTTATTATCTTTGATTAGGTCTCATCATACACCCTTAAGCATGCATTCTAAAAGCATAATAAGGCGCGAAATAAATAATAATGATATGCGGATGGATATACAATACAATTTGTTCCTAGAATAAATCTCTCAATTTCCTCTCTCCCGCTAGCACTAACTTCTACCCAATTACATAACACTAATAAGAAACCTCATTTACATTGAGGGGAATTGGTGAGAAGTGAAATACAAAGAGAATATAGATAATAGACTGGACACGCGGGTCCAATTTAATAAATTCTAAATTTATTACAATAATTTCCAAAATTGCCATCACCCTTCTAATATCCATCCGATATATATTATTCGTACAATACATCCAAGTATTCACACATAGCATGTTATTCAATCAATCTAATCCAATTAATTAATCTTTCAATTAATGACCATCCAATGTTCAAACAACGATTTGATTTGCGCGAGTCCAACTCGTTTAAGAATAAATAGTCAAAGTAAGTATTCTTGAATTATATCGAACTACAATTTCAAATCCAATTTAAATTGTATTCAATATTAATTCATATTTAATTCCAAATTAAATAATTACACTTTTAATAGTGTATTTTAGACTTGGATTCCAAATCCAATCTATATTGGTCTCAAAAGCCCAATTAGTATCCAATACTATTCAATTAAAGTCCAATGGGCTTTCAATTAATTCTTTAGGCGTGGGCTTTGGCCATTATGGATCCAACCCAAAATCCTTGACCCATTAAGGAATCATCCAATGCCATAAAATCAATTTAGTCCCAATTAAATTATTTAAGGCCCAATGTCATATTTTGGACTTTATGGAAATGGTTTTATGCCCAATTGGATCCAACCCAATTGATCAAAACCAAAATCGGCCCAACCAAGCCCATTAAGCCCAAATACAATAAATTAAATTAATCATCATTCCAAATTACATATTAATTCAATTAAAGTGCAATTACCATAATTAATTAATTAACCTAATATTTCCAAAACATCAATTTAATCCAATTAATCAAGCCTAACATTTTAATTTATGTCCAACAGAAATTAAAACCTAATCAATCCATTCCAACATGCTAGGCTCACAGCATTGGCAAGGAATTTTTCATGCAATTTGATTTCAATCCAATTAAATCAACATTTATCATACATATCATGCCAACAACACATCCAATATGTCAAATTTCAAAAATCACCATGAGCACATCTAGGGTTACATTCAGCCAAGTTGTAGATTTTAGGGAAAATTAATTTAATCAATTTTACACAAATATAATGATGCACAAATCCAATTCAACATCATATAAACTCAACCAAACAATCAATTTAGGCAAAATCAAGCTCCAAGTATAAAATCCCCAAATTAAAGTGTAAGAACCCTAGAATCAAATCATGCTTAGATCTCGCTCTGATACCATTGTTAGCATCCTAAACATGTTACAGGATCCCTAACCGTGATTCGTGTGTGAAATAATAAAGAAGTTTGCGGAAAAAACTTACATTAATCGGCTTTGAATTTCAAAACTTCCATGGATGTAGTGAAGCTCTAAGCTTTCTTTGTTGATTCCAACTCAAGGGTGAGTATCCCTATCACCTTCCTTTGACTCCTTTAAGTGCTAGCTTGAACAAAAAAAAGTAGAATTTTTCCCTCCAAGAGAAGCAACAATTCGACCAGTAGAAAAGAGTCCATTCGGCCTTGGTGAAACAAGGCCATTTGGCCAAGACAAGGCCATTTCGGCCAAGGCAAGGCCAATCGGCCAAAGAAAAGCAAGGCCATTTCGGCCAAGGAGAATGAAGAGAGAGAGATCAATTTTTGATATTTGGTTTTCAAAACTTAAATTATCAAAAGTCCACTCCCAAAAATGTGTATATCTTTCAAAAAGAAAAAGCAAAGTGTGTTGTGTAAGTTACAATAATTACTCTCAACCAATTCCATCAACTTGAATGACAAGTGATGTAAGTTGGTGGGTCCCACACTTAAATTCAAAATTCAAGTTGGATGAGACTACACACTTCGGGCTCAGATTCGTTCAATCTGATTAAACGAAGTTTCCGTTGCGACGTAAATAAATCCAATTAAATTAAATAATAATGCCTAGTAAAATTATTACAAAAGTCGCTTATGAATTAATTCCAAATTAATTCGTTCGCCCGAATTAAGATCCAATTTTGATTCCGCTTTGAAATCCGATTTCAATTAATATATCCAATATATTATTAATCGATTAATTCCAAATCAATCGTATTCTCTATTCTATTCGAATTTTATCCCAGATAAATTACTGCCATAATTAATCCCAGATCAATTTTCTCTATCATAATTAATCCCAGATTAATTCTGTTCGAGTCAAATGTCATCGGTGAATGTTTGGGATGCGACCCAAGAGATTCCTGGATATGTTGGCAGTAGATTCGGTCATGGGACTATCCGAAAATGTGCGTACCTAGTACCATGTTCTCACCGATTTACAAGTCATGGTTGGCTTCTGGCAAAGCATCGTGCCTACCAAATTCTCCAGAAATATTCTTCTACGAAATATATAATCTATATCATGCGTAATATACATAATATTACATATTACTATCCAGTATCAGATGTCACAAGCTTGGCCTAGGGCTGGAGTTATGTCTGCCTCGTACGAAGCATATATCGGATCACAAGCAACTAGTCTCTTTAATCGAAAAGTCATGACCTAGTCATACTTCCCCAATGGTTGCAACACTTTAGAGTACCAGTTCTGTATCCCTGCGTGATCACCATCTCCATATGACTGAAGTGATACTTCCATCTTGACATCACACCCAATACACTATAATTCTGAGTATACCCACAAGAGGCGTACACAGAACCTGCTAAAGCCCCGGACGACCAAAACCAAAGTATACTGATTGTCGTAAGTATTAGCGATGCAAGTCTCAGGTTAAGACTAAATACACCTACCCTGATTCAGACTCCCATAGACACATAGTCATACTACCAATGAGATTTTGAGGGGTTTATCCAGAGCGAAGTTGTTTCTGTACCATCAGTAAACAGAACCTCCTATTACACTTGCATGAGTATCCAATACCCAAATATATGAGAACTATGTTGTTAAGCTTCCATAACGCGCACAAGTGTAATACTAGCCTATTCTGCATTATCGATGTCCAGTCTTGATAATACTACGACTAGGGATATTTAATGATTAAACCTTCATGGATTAATACTGTCACATATCTTATTAATCTGATACTAATCATATGGACTTTTATCTTTTATATATCCAGGTAATCCAATTACAAATGATAAAAGAGCAATTTCCTTTGTCACATAGTTAACTTTGTACAAGAACACCATGTTCTTTACAAAATAATGATGTTATGGGTCATAATTGTCCAACATGAGATATGTCTTAGGAGTGTAAATTCTTACACAACTATCTCAAACACCATTCCACCTGGTTAGTCAAGTTAAAAACATAAAAATCAATCTTTGTTTTCTTTTTTCTTTTTGAATTTTTGACTAAAAACCAAGCAAAAACAACATAACGAAAAATAAATGATAAAAATAAAAACAAGATACTAGTCAACTATTCCCCTCCCCCAAACCTAATTGAGACATTGTCCCTACTGTCTAAAAAGAAGAAGAAGAGTGTAAAAAATAGTACCTGGTTCGCGTGGAATTCTACGTTTACAAGGAAACTAAAGGTTAAGATCCAGATTTATCCGATGTTTCTTACCATAATCATTATCAGACCAGTTTATCTTGGAAATGATATGGTCAATTTAAGGCTCAAAGGATAAGAATTGGTCAATTAAATCATTAGCTGTTCTGGTGGGATATCTTTTACAGGTTTTGAAAGGAACCCATTTCTCCTGGCATCTTCAAGAAACACACAAAGAAAGTCAAAAAATCCATCAACGTTAAACAGTCCAATTGGTTTTTGGTAAATGTTCAGGTTCGCCCAAGATAGCACTATAAAAATTTCCTCCATCGTGCCCAAGCCACCTGGGAAGGCAATAAAAACATCAGCATGGTTAATTTTTTCAACAAGTCGTTCGGACATACCTCTCACGATGCATTCATCTCTGTTTGATTATCCTATAAGATTCGCCTCTGCCAAAGGTTTGAGATGATTCCCCAAACTTGACTACATCCTTCCTGTACAGCCCTTGAAACGTACCACATTAGTCCAAGATTGCCACCGCCATATACTAAGTTCATATTCCTCTCTGTCATGACTCTACCTAATTCATGTGCTACTTCAGCGAATTCTGGTTTAGAACTAGCACTAGTACCGTAAAACACACAGATGTTAACAACTCGTCTTCTTCAAGTTGCTTCCATTTTTTATAAATATTACTTTCTCAAATCTGAATGTCTACAAGAGTGCAATGACGAGCTGAATTTATAGATCCTGAAAAAAGGTGAGTAATAATAGCACTAATACCTGTCAAATGGCAATTATTAGCTAAACAGTAAAATAAATTGTGAAAGTTAAAAAGTCTGGATCTTGTCGGCGAAAATAAAAGAATACAACAAAACAAATCACAATTATAAGTTAAAGAAAAAGAAATAATAATATGTACAGAAGTAACGACTTGAATGACATTTATGTGTCATGGACAAGCTACCCATCCAATTTTCTTACAAATTGGCAAACATGGTCTTTTAAAGTCAGATTCCTGAGACTTAATCGTTGTCTTTCTTTTCGAAATTGTGTATATAAAATGTGATTTGCGTGATACATATATCCACAGGGATGCGTCTCAAGAGTTAATGATATGTCATCTAAAGACTCCTTACTCATGTCATCCCTAATGAATTTTATTTTATCTTCGTGGTTATCAGACACCATTCCTAAAGAATGACAATGAGTATTACATGTACAGCGTGCATATTTAAAGCAAACACCTAATCTTTTAGCTCTTCTTTTCGTTGCATAGGTGCTTCTTCCTAAACCAGTCAGAAATGAAATAAAAGAGTCAGATGACTCATCTGCCAATCAGACTCGTGCTTCAATTATCCAACGAATGTCATTAGGAATATATTTGATCATCAGAAGTCTCATTCTTTCAATGCGTGCTTTGTAGAATTTCATCAGAGAGTTTTGAGGGAGAGAAAGAAAATGCTTGTGAAGTTTTACGAGAACGTCTTTCATCTTGTCTGTGACTTTTCCTACAAAAATTAAACACAATAAATTAAAACACACCAAATCTCAATACATACACAAATTACATGGGTTGCCTCCCTACTAGCGCTAAGTTTAACGTCGTCAGCTAGACATGACTGCCCGAATGTTAGGCTGGATCTGCAAGTGTGAGACTCTTTTTTTGTCGCTCAAGTGATTCTCCCCAAATAGTGCTTGGCATGTTGCTGTTTACCTTGAATATGTTATTGGAGTTGGGGTTGTATATCTCAACTACTCCGTAGAGTAATCACAAATGGACCTGACCGACTTGATTTCAGCTTTCAAGGGAATAATTTCAACCTTGAATTGTATAACAACACCTGCTATCCCGGTTTCAGTTGTCTTCGTACTATTTTTTTCATCATACCATTTTTTGGTCTTTTCTTTGAACATTTTGGCATTCTCATAAGCATCAAGGAGAAATTCCTCCAATTCGTTCAGTTGGTGGAGCCGTTTATCTTCTGCTGCTTGTAGATCAAGATTTAACTTCTTCAATGCCCAGTACGATTTATGTTCGAGCTCCACAGGTAGATGGCATGCTTTCCCAAACACCATTCGGTATGGGGACATACCAATGGGTATCTTATAAGCTATCTGGTAGGCCCATAATGCGTCATCCAATTTTGTAGACCAGTCCCTCCTTGTTGATCCAAAAATTCTCTCATAGATTATTTTAATCTATATGTTTGAAACTTCAACCTGCCCACTTGACTGCAGATGGTAAGTAGTGGCAAATTTATGAGTAACTTCGTATTTGGATAGGAGTGCATCGAAGTATCTATTGTAGAAGTGTGTACCACCATCACTGATAATTGCCCGAGGTGTTTCGAAACGAGTGAAAATATTCTTTGTAAGGATTTTTAACACCACTTTTGAGTCATTTGATGGTAGTGTTGTTGCTTCAACCCATTTGGAGATGTAGTCTACCACAACCAGAATGTACATGTTTCTATATGATGGAACAAAGGGTCCCATAAAATCAGTCTCCCATACATCAAATATCTCCATTTCGAGAATGCTTTGAAGAGGTCATTCATTTCTCCTCGAAATATTTCTCGTTCTCTGGCACCTATCACATTGAAGAATGAATAAGTAAGCATCTTTAAACAAAGTGGGCCAGAACAAACCTGATTGTAGGAATTTGGCTGCAGTTTTATCTCCGTTGAAGTGTCTGTCGTATGATGATGAATGACAATACTGCAAGACACTATTAACCTCCTCATCTGGTACACAATGCCCCAATACCTGATCAACACAACGTTTGAATAGGTACGGCTCATCCCAAACATAGTGCTTGATTTTTTTGAAGAATTACTTTCGTTGCTAATGTGTCTATTCCAACGGCCATTTCACCGATACTATGTAGTTTACATAGTCAGCATACCAGAGGACTTCCTTCTGCTAGATGGAAAATAACTGTTCATTTGGAAATTTTCTTTGATTGTCAGTTCATTGCTAGTTGTTTCTCCATTTTCAAGCCTCGATAAGTGATCTTCCACTTGATTTTTTATCCTCTTCCTGTCTCGAATCTCCACGTCAAAGTCTTGCAGTAGAAGTATCCAACAGATCAATCTGGGCTTAGTATCTTTCTTCGCGATCAGGTGTTTGATTGTTGAATGATCTGTGAAGACCAACACCTTGGGACCCAACAAATAGGAGCAGAATTTATCAAAAAGAAACACAACTGCGAGTGACTCCTTTTCAGTTGTTGTGTAGTTGAGTTGTGCTTCATTCAAAGTTTTGCTGGTGTAGTAAATAGTGTGAAAAATTTTCGCCTTGCGTTGTCCCAAAACTGCACCTACAGCAAAATCACTAGCATCGCACATCACTTCAAATTGAAGCGTCAAGTCTGGTACTACTATGATGGGGGCAGAGACGACTTCTGTTTTAAGATCTCAAAAGCATGATGGCATTCTTTGGTGAAGTTGAAAGGCATGTCTTTCTCCAGCAGATTGCATAGAGGTTTAGCAATATTGGAGAAGTCTTTGATAATCTCCTGTAAAATCCAGCATGCCCGAGAAAAATTTGAATCCCTTTGACAGATGATGGTGGATGTAATTTCTCTATTGTCATGATTTTTGCTTTATCTACCTCAATTCCTTTCCGTGAGATTCGATATCCCAGGACAATGCCTTCCTACACCATGAAATGGAATTTCTCCCAGTTGAGTACCAGGTGGTATCTTCACATCTGATGAGTGGTATTTATATCACTTATTTCCACTCATTTGACTTAATATTTTGTATAGTTTCTTGGTTTTTGTGAACGTTTTGATGTGTTTTATTGTTATTTTGTAGATAAATAAAGTTTTGGAAGCATTGGAAGCAATTTGGGGCCAAAACAGTGAAAAGAGATGAACAATGGCATTTTTGTATTTGGCCGCGTCAAAACGCGCAAACTGCCTGCGTCGCGACGCCTAACATGCGCCGAACCATGCTAACTTGCGCCGGGTCCACGTGTCAAAATTTGAGAAAATTGACTTGCTAACGTGCGTTGTACAACGTGTCATCATCACAGAAGATCTGCTAAAATGCGTCGTGACACGTGTCACGATCCTATGGCGACGACACTTCGCATGACACATGTCACCTTCTGATTGGACCGGATCATCCGTGAATCACATGTTGCCACGTGTCAAGATGTCATTGGACTGAATCTTACCGCGTGCCACGTGTCGCAATTCTATTGGGCCGACGAAATCCGCGTCAACAGTCTAAGTCAAACCGTGTTTGACCGAGTCAACACAAGCCAAAGTCGCGACGCAAGAAGGATTTTGGCGTCGCGACGCCGGCCCGAATTTTTGCCTATAAATTGAGCTCATTTGCACCTCATTTGGTGTGCTTTCCTTGAGATTTTTTTTCCCTTTTTTTAAGGATTGCATTTATTTTTGTAATTAATTAATTTATGAATTTTTATTTTTAATTTTAATTTCAGTTTTTATTTTTTTTTATTTTCTTTATGTTTTGTAGTTAAATTTCCGCTGGGATAAAAGGAGAAACATTTAATATAATTATCTTTCTAAATCTCACTTAATTATAATTTATAAATTATAATTTAACCGGATTAATTAATGTCAGACTTTATTATCGCCTATATGGTCGGTCTAAATATAAATTATTTTACCGCCTATATGGCTGGTCTTTATGTGACAGATAATTACCGCCGATATGGCTGGTGTGTAATTGGACTAAATGGATTACCGCCTATATGGCTGGTTTTAAATGTTTAACATTATTATTTCCTGAGAAAGCAGAATAAAAAATAATTTATATTTTATAATATGTGAGATTCCTAGATAAAAAATATTAAATGTGGATCCTCTAATCCCCAGTATTTTATTTTAATTCTAGGGAAGTGATGAAACACAATATCCACACAATTAATAATTGATTTTTTATTTATGGGCAATTCTTTAGTTTGTTTATTGAGTTTTAAGCTTAATGCTTCTTGTTAATTGGTCATTATTAAGATTGATTTGGTAAACTTAAAATGAACTAGACATATGAATTTTAAGTTTCAGCCTTACATTCAATAGCCCACGATCTTCATTGAGGATAGATAATCCTTTAATAGATTTCCTTACAGGATAGACATATACCTGTCAGGGGGGGGGGTAGCCACAATTGGAACTTGACCCTAATGAATCCAGGTAATTTGGTTGACATAGACATATGGTTCAATTGGGTTATATTGGGTATATGCATCTGACCATTGACAGAGGCTTTTGCATATCTGCGTGTTCCAAGTTAGCAAACTAATTTATTACACATATATAAGAGAATCAATTCATCTTTATAATAATATTGTGTGGAGTCACAACCCTAGATGTTTGAGTCTTTTCTTTTATTTTCCTTAGTATTTTATTTTGAGTCTGTTTTTATTTTAATTAGCAAATCCACATTCAACCAACCAAAAGCAATCAATTCCTTATCCCCATAATTAGATACCTGTAAATAAATAGTATCAATAATTAATAACAATAGTAGGAATTAAGTCCTCATGGGATCGATATTTTTATACTACTTGAACGATACATGCGCTTGCGTTATACGTGTGTGTTTACGCCGGTCAAGTTTTGGCGCCGTTGCCGGGGACTTATTTTTCTTGAGTTATTAATTTTGAAGTAATCTAATTTACTTGTATCTAATTTTCTTTATTTTTATCTGTAATTTTTATTTCTTTCTTTTGTTTTCAGGTGGTTGAAAAATGGAACATTATTTGGAGGTTGAGAGATCACGAGCTTTACTAGAAGATACACCCCAAATTTGGGAGCAACAATCCATTTTTCTGAGGCCTGTTGTCCAGCCCAACAACTATCACTGGATGTCAGAATCAAGCAATAATACATTTGCTCATCAGAAAGAAATGGGGAGATGTGTGATATGTGATGGTAACCACCCGAGCAATCAATGTATACACCTTTCAGAGTGACAGAATTATTGGAATCATTCAAGGTAAGAAGAACCATCATACTTTCCATCTTATCCACCATCCATCTACGATTTTCATCAAGAACCATAATCATGAGAGGAAGATCAGATGGTTGACATGCTCAAAGATTGGTTCGAGAAACAAGATGAAAAGTTTGATACAATGCTTGAATCAGTCCAAAATCAATTCGAAAGTATTCAGAGACAATCAGCATCCATTCAGAGACTGACAGAACAAACGAGACAATTAATAGAAAATCAGAGCTACATACCTCAATGAGCATTTTCAGATGACACTGATGAAGCCTTTGAGTACCAAGCATTTCACAATGACACTTTAGTAGATGGGGAGGCTGAGCAGAATCAGGAATCTGAGGTATCAGTTCTAGAGCCCAAACCAACAGAATCTCGGTTTGATTTTTATTATTCTGACTCTGACGAGGATGAAGAAGATGAGCTATTTGTACCAATTGCACCAACAAGGGAGGATGAAACTTTCCATCCTCAAAATTATGATCTTGGAGAATGCTTTGCACTAATGTTTGAAGACGAGCTACCTGAGCCAGTCATATCAGAGGATGAAGACCTAAAATCTGACATTTCTTTACATCCTCAAGGTGACACTTATGGAGCATGCATTTCACAGATGACAGATGGAGAACTAAACAAGGAAATCCTAAAATACATATGTGAAGAAAAGGTGGAGCAAAAAACAAAGCAAATGGAAGAGCAAATGTCTGATCTTATTGAAGATCTAGAGCATTCAGGCGAAACATCACTTTTTTGGGTAGTACTTATCAAGGATATCACCCAGAAGCTTGACAAAATGGAACTTCCATTTCAAGTCAAGCACTATACGAGACCTCCTGAATTTCTTTTTTTATTTTCAGGAACCACTGGAGCAACAAATGTTAAAAAGGTGGCACAAGCACTGAATGGGACAAAATACTTTTTGCCACTTTACCGTTGGAAGAGACCCTTCAAAAGCAACGCTCATGGGATTGTCTTTAATCGGACATCCAAAACCACGCTGAAACCTCATTGACATATGAATTTCAGTCACGTCTGGCTGAAGATGAAAAATTTAGCGCTAATAGGGAGGCAGCCCATGCAATTTGTTTTAATTTCTATTTTCATATTTTTTGTATACATGTTGTAGAATTTTTAATTTTGTGTTATTTTTACAGAGAAAAATAAAGCGGGATTTTCAACAAAATAAATTTGACATAATCGCGAGGATATAAATTTAATCCAGTAAATACGGCCGAGTAAGGAGTCAGCTCTTGAGACGCATCTCAGTGGATTTATTCGTCGAAGGACTTGATTTTGAAACACACAAAAAAATCTTGCATCGCGACACGAAAACCCTACGTGTCATGACACCGAAGCCTCAAAACACAAACCCTAACCCAAAAAATTGAGTGTCGCGACGCAAGAAGCAATTTGGCGTTGCGACGCGCGTTCGGTAACAGGTCAAAAACCAACAGCCACCACGCACAGATCTCACTCTCCTTCTTCAACATTTCGCCATTTCCTCTTAATCTTCCACTAAAATCCCACCATCCAATCACCAAATCATCAACCAAAACCTTCTAAACTCATTAAATTTCACAAATGACCCACACAAACTCAATCATCCACCCACCACCACAATCCACGGCTGAACCACTGCCGAACCACAGCCAACCCACGACCGCATAACCCACGACCGAGACACCCATCTCACCCACCGGCAGAGCTCAACCACCGACGGCCGAGACTTTCATCATCCGGTCCACTGCCAAGCACATAAGCCACGACTGAGACCTATCAACATTAGATCCGGTTCGTCAAGCATCATTTCCGGTCTTCAAGCAGTGAGTGGTAAAATCATGGAGGGGTAATTTTCTGCTCTTCAATTTCCGAATTTACAAAAGGGTAAAGGCTGAATTTATGGATACTTTGTGTGGTTAATTTTGTTAAAAATTGGATGTTATTGGATTTGAAACCATTGACATTGAAGGGGAAGGGGAAGACCGAAAATTTGTGAAATTTGTTGTTGATTTTTGTTGTGAAATTGGATATTTGGATATTTGGAAGTGTGGAAAAGATAAACAAAAATTGATTGAATTTCGTAGATTTGGGGGTGAAAATCGGCGTTGTTGTGAATTTGGAAAATCTTGAGTTTTTAGAGGAGATTCTGTCGAAATTTTTACTGAAAAATGGTCAGATAGCGATCGTGGTAAGAAGTGTAAATTGGACATAGATCTTAATCGGTAATTTTTCCTGTAAAATTTCAGCTAACCAGGTATTATCTTCTAAACTCTTCTTCTATTGTTTAAGACATTGGGGACAATGTCTCATTTAGGTTTGGAGGAAGGAATTAATTGATTAGTATCTTGTTTTTAGTTTCTGTGTTGTTTTTATTTTTAGTCCAAAATTTTTCGAAAATACAAAAAAAAATTGAAAAATTTTCAAAAATTACAAAAATATTTTGCTTTTTGTGTTTTTATTTTAACTAAAAAGGTGAAATTGGTAAGAGATAGATGTGTAAGGAGTTCCCACTCCTGATACGTATTTCAACCCATTTTCGAAACAAGTTAATTTTTGTTTATTTCTTTTTGAATTATTTAATTTGTGAATTCTCCATAAAACTGACTAAAATGGATCTTCATATGCTCAATTGGTAGGTATTATCAACATGCATGGTAACATACGGACATGATCTAAAATTGAAAAGTTTGTAATATTCAGTGCTCTAGTTTAATTGGAGGAAGCATCTCAAAAAGTGATGGAGTAAAAAAACGTCTGAGATCCGAGTTATTAAGTCCATATGGGTGTTTTAACACTTAGTGCCCTAAAACAACTGGTTTGGGAGTCACTGGCCCAAAGCTCACTACATGGATCAAAGATGCTGCAAAAATATATATATCTGAAATCTGAGTAATTAAGTCCGTAGGGGTGTCTTAACACATGGTGCCCTAAAGCCCACTGGTTTGGGAGCCACCGAACCAACACTCGCTACATAGATGGAAGATATTGTATATAAATAAAAAACAAAAATCAAAGAAAAAAAATCAGAAAAATCAGAAAAATTATTCCATTACTACAAAATGGTGTGAATTATGATAAAACTTTAGGACAAAAATATTACTCTCTTCTCAACTGCACTTGTGACTGTTGTGGGCAAAAACGAATTGATTAATATCGTGTTGGTTGTGTATATGGAGAATGGTAAAAATAATCGGAGAATTTACTTATTTGATAATTTAGAAAGAAACAAAACAATTAGTAACTTGGAGTAGAAGTTTCACTTGATTAGTCACTAACTTCTTTATTGTCTTTTCTCTTGTCTTTTTGCTTTTGTGTGCATTAGTTTTACTACCTTTTTACTTTTGTAAAATATTTGTGGGTATCATTGATGTAAACCCTCACGAGACTACAACTCATCCACTAGGGACACCTAGGGGTTTAAAGGCTTGTTGTGTACGCTAAATGCAACCGTGATCCCTACGAAAATGGCTTAGTTAATTTTATTTTTATGTTATTTTATTTTGGGTTTTGCTCGAGGACTAACAAAATGATAGGTTTGGGGGTGTGATGAATGGTATTTATACACTAATTCCCACTCATTTGACTTAATATTTTGTATAGTTTCTCGGGTTTTCTGAACATTTTGATGTGTTTTATTGTTATTTTGCAGATAAATAAAGTTTGGGAAACATTGGAAGCAATTTGGGGCCAAAACAATGAAAAATGACTAAAAGGGCATTTTTGTAATTTGGCCGCGTTGCGATGCGCAAGCTGCCTACGTCGCGACGCCTAACATATACCGCACCATGCTAACATGCACCGGGTCCACGTGTCAAAATCTGAGAAAATTGACTTGCTAACGTGCGCTGTGCCACGTGTCATCATTACAGAAGATCTGCTAAAATATGTCGTGACACGTGTCACGATCCAATGGCACCGACACTCCGTATGACACGTGTCACCTTCTGATTGAACCGAATCATCCACGAATCACCTGCTGCCACGTGTCAAGATATCATTAGACCGAATCTTATCGCGTACCACGTGTCGCAATTCTATTGGGCCGACGAAATACGCGTCAATAGTCTAAGTCAAACCGTGTTTGACCGAGTCAACACAAGCCAGCATCGCGACACAAGAAGGATTTTGGCGTCGCGACGCCGGCCCGAATTTTTGCCTATAAATTGAGCTCATTTGCACCTCATTTGGTTTGTTTTCATTGGGATTTTTTCCCTGTTTTTAAGGATTGCATCTATTTTTGTAATTAATTAATTTATGAATTTTTATTTTTAATTTTAATTTCAGTTTTTATTTTTTTTATTTTCTTTATGTTTTGTAGTTAAATTTCCGCTGCGGTAAAAGGTGAAACATTTAATATAATTATCTAGGTAAATCTCACTTAATTATAATTTATAAATTATAATTTAATAGGATTAATTAATGTCAGGCTTTATTACCGCCTATATGGTCGGTCTAAATATAAATTACTTTACCGCCTATATGGCTGGACTTTATGTGATAGATAATTACCGCCTATATGGCTGGTGTAATTGGACTAAATGGATTACCGCCTATATGGCTTGTTTTAATGTTTAACATTATTAATTCCTGAGAAAGCAGAACAGAAAATAATTATATTTTTATAATATGTGAGATTCCTAGATAAGAAATATTAAATGTGGATCCTCTAACCCCAGTATTTTATTTTTATTCTAGGGAAGTGATGAAACACAATATCCACACACTTAATAATTGATTTTCTTTTTATGTGCAATTCTTTAGTTTGTTTATTTAGTCTTAAGCTTAATGCTTCTTGTTAATTGGTCATTACTAAGATTGATTTGGTAAAATTAAATGAACTAGACATAGGATTTTAAGTTTCAGCCTTATAATCAATAGCCCACGATCTTCATTGATGATAAATAACTCTTTAATAGATTTCCTTACAAGATAGACATATACCTGTCGGGCGGGGGTAGCCACAATTGGAACTTGACCCTAATAATCCAGGTAATTTGGTTGACATAGACATATGGTTCAATTGGGTTATACTGGGTATTTGCATCTGACCACCGACAGAGGCTTTTGCATATCTTCTTGTTCCAGCTTAGCAAACTAATTTATTACACATATAAGAGAGTCAATTCATCTTTATAATAATATTGTGTGGAGTCACAACCCTAGACGTTTGAGTCTTTTCTTTTATTTTCCTTAGTATTTTCTTTTGAGTCTGTTTTTATTTTAATTATCAAATCCACATTCAACCAACCAATAGTAATCAATTACCTTCTCCCTATAATTAGATACCTGTAAATAAATAGTATCAATAATTAATAACAATAGTAGGAATTAAGTCCTCGTGGGATCGATATTTTTATACTACTTGAACGATATGTGCGCTTGCGTTATACGTGTGTGTTTACGCCGGCCAACATCTTTGTAACACTTTTTCCAGATTTTACAAGCAGTGGTCGAAAGAGTCTTCAAACACAGAAAAATCATCCATGAAAACGTCCATACTTTGTTCTATAATGTCTAAAAGATGGCCATCATGTAATATTGAAATGTGGTAGGAGCATTACAGAGTCCAAATGGCATTCTACGGAAAGCAAAAGTACCATACGAGCATGTAAAATTGGTTTTATCCTGATCTTCTGGGGCGATGGCAATATGATTATATCATGAGTATCTGTCCAGAAAATAGTAGAATTCATATCCCGCCAATCTGTCTAGCATCTGGCCAATGAATGGTAGCGGGAAATGATTATTCCTTGTTGCTTTGTTCAGCTTCCTGTAGTTCATGCATACTGTCCATACAGTTACTCTTCTTGTTGGAATCAACTCGTTCTTTTCATCATTGACTACATTCATTCCTTTTTTCTTGGGTACACATTGCATAGGACTCACCTAAGTGCTGTTAGAGATGGGGTAAATGATGTCGGTGTGCAACCATTTGATAATTTTTTTCTTTACGACTTCTTTCATGAATGGATTCAGTATCCGTTGATGCTCCACTGTGGCTTTGTACTCATCGTTCATCAGGATTTTATGCATGCAAAATGATGGACTGATGCCTCGAATGTCTTCTATAGTCCAGCCAATAGCTTTTTTTTGCTCGCGTAGCACTTTCAGCAATATCCCTAAAACATAGGAAGCTTCTCTCAGGTCCTTCATAGAGAAATTCTTACAGAGATATGCTTTGACACTTTGTAACATTCCTATATCATTCCCAATGATTAGGATGTCATTAACATAGAGGACTAAAAATACGACCATGTTCTGATACACACAAAATTCTTCCAAATCTTGAGAAAACAGACGATATAATAATCTTGTCGAATCAAAGATTCCAACTTCGTGAAGCTTGTTTAAGTCCATAAATGGACTTCTTAAGCTTACATACCATACCCGAGTTTTCACTGGACGCAAACCTTCCGGCTGTTCCATATAGATTTCTTCATCAAGAAATCCATTTAGAAAAGCCGTATTGACACCCATTTGCCAAATCTCGTAGTCATGATATGCAGCTATAGAAAGAAAATCCTAATAGACTTAAGCATGACTACTGGTGAAAAAGTTTCATCGTAGTCGACGCCAGGTCGCTGCGTGTAACCTTTTGCTACCAGTCGGGCCTTGTAAGTTTCAACCTTACCGTCAGGCCCGCGCTTCCTATTGTAAACCCATTTACAACCTATAGGAAAAATTCCTTCGGGAAGCGGAACCAAGTCCAAACTTGATTCTCATGCATTGAGTCTAACTCGGATTTCATGGCACTTTCCCATTTCACGGATTCGATGTCCAACATCGATTCTCTATAGGTAAAAGGATCAGTCTATTCAACTAAGAGAACATCTAGACTCTTTTCTTGTATCAAATACAAGCATTTAGGAGGTCTAGATACCATTTCTGACCTACGGAGTATGTGTGTTGAAGGTCATTCATCTACTTGAATCTCAGGTTCCTCAGTTGGTTTTTCGTTTTCAGGTTGGACTTCATCAAGTTCAACTTGTCTATGATTACCACCTTCTAACAAAAATTCTACTTTCTAGAAATTTTGTGAAGTGAGCTACGAACACATTTCGATGCTCGGTATTATAGAACAGATATCCCCTCGTATTTGAAGGATATCCGACAAACCTAAACTTTTACCCTCGAGGCGAAAGCTTATCTTGCTGAGTCACCCTGACATAGGCAGGACAACCCCAAACCTTAATGTAACTAAGATTTGGTCTCCTACCGTACCATATCTTATACGGTGTCGTAGGAACAAACTTTTGAAGGAATCTTATTCAAAAGATGTGCAGCTGTTAAAATATAGTAGCCTCATAAGAAATATGGCAAATCTGTGAAACTCAACATTGATCGGACCATATCCAATAAAGTCTTATTTCTCCTATCAGATATGCTGCAGAGTTCCTAGAGGAGTATATTGAGCACGAATCCCATTCTCCTTCATATAATCAATGAACTCACCATTTATATATTCTCCACCTCGATCGGATCGAAGACATTTAATATATTGACCAGTTTGTTTTTCTACTTCATTTCAGAACTCTTTAAACTTTTCAAAGGTTTCCGATTTATGTCGTATGAAATAGATATAACCGTACCGTGACAGATCATTGGTAAGGTAACGAAATACGAATGACCACTGTGAGCAGTTTGACTTAGTAGACCACATACATCAGAATGTACGAGTTCCAGTAAGTTAGTGGCACGGTGTCCAACACCTGAAAATGGGGCTTTGGTCATCTTACCATGAATATACGATTCACAAGTTGGATAGGATTCAATGGTAAGATCTGGTATCAAACTATTCCTAACCAATTGGGTAAGGCGTTTTAACGCCTATATGACCCAGCCGCATATGCCAAGTTCAATATTATTTACAACATGTAAAGTACGTTTATTAACTCCAGTATTTAAAATATCTTTAGAAGTTTGCAATATATAATGACCATGCTTATTTGGACAAAAAAAGATATGAATATTATGTTTATCATATAAATATAAACAGTTCTTAATACGATAACTTTATGTATCCAATACAAAAAGAGATATAATATTAGCTACACATCCTGGTACAAAATAACAGTCATTTAACAAAAGTGTCCTATTCGGAAAAGGGATCTCGCATACTCCTACTGCAAATGCATCCAGAGAGTCTCCACTCCTGAATCGTAACTGCATCTCTCCAGGTTTCAGTTTCCTACTTTCCTTCAGCACCTACAACGAATTGCAAATGTGAAAAGGACAAGCAGAATCTAAAATCCAGCTGGATGTAGCGGCTTCACAAGCCAAAGATATATCAATAACTGGAAAAATAAATGTACCTGATGTAGATGCTCTCTCATTCCTCAGCTGGGCAATGTAGTCATAACAGTTCCTTTCCAGTGCCCGACTTTGCTGCAGTGATGGCACTTGTCGTCAGAAGCTCTATTGGGCTTTGCTATCTTTACATGTGGTTGAGGACCGAAAACCTTCTTCTTCCCTTTCTTCTCATTTCCCTTTAACCAAGTCTGGGAAGAAGCAGAAAGTGAAGTAGGTCTCGGGGGGTGAGTCGGTACTCCCTTCCTGAGCTCATCTTCCGTCGTTAGCAGCATCTTATGCAACTCATGGTAGGTACAGGTAATCCCATTCATGTTAAAGTACATCAAAAATTGGCGATGTAAAGCTGTGAGTGAACCAAGAATGACACTTCTACCGAGAATATCATTCAGAGGGAGATTATGTTGCCTCAATTGATCAATCAAATCTACCATATGAAGACCATGAGAGCCTACAACTTACCCATCATCCAATCGCGCATGGAACAGTTCCATTGCGACCTTATAAAGAACGACTTGTTATTGGTTCTCAAACGATTCTCTTAATCATGACATCATACTATACGCATCTGACATGCCATAGTATCGTTTCTTGAGTCCCGGAGACAGTGAACTTAGGATGTAAGATTTAACTTTTAAATCATCATCCTTCCATATTGGAAAACTTAGAGTTCTCCGATGTAGCATCCTCGGCCACAGCAAGGGGCAGCGGACCCTCAATAATATATCCTAACTTCTCGGAATCGAGAACAATCCTCAAATCCAAGTCCCAATCAACGAAGTTCTCAGCGCCTTTGAGTTTGTTCGCATCCAACATACGCGCAAACTGATTAGTAGATGGTGCCGCCATCATAAATCTATCATATAGATTACGAAAAACGGTTAGCAAAAAATTAAACAGTTTCATATAATATCAAAAGCATTAACTAGATCATGGATTTTTAATCTAAAATGCCTCTCCCACTAAATCATGCAATATTGTAATCCCCAAATAGAATACAAAGATTTAATAATTAAATTAAATATAAATAGTGAAAGGTGGATCCACGAATATATTTCAGCTCACAGTAGAGGCACGGTCTCGCCTACGTATATCATCAAGTAGACAACTCATTTGTCAATCACTCAATAGTGACTCCTAGGTTTCAGGTCCTGGTCGTTTCTCGTTGTGACAGCTATGGCACGTTCACAATGAGACTTACCACGGTTAAACTCATCAATGATAAACTCAAGTTACTTGCGTAATCCTGACAGCTAGGGCACGTTAAGGATTTCACTTTCGCTGAATTTATCTAGTATCTGATATACATCCGGCATAAATAAATCTCTATCGGTTACACCCTCACAGCAGAGGCACAGTCTCAGATGTAGTCACAGAGAAATATTCATAAATTGTATTGATAAGACAGACCAGTTAATATGCATCAAATACTTAATTAACATAAACCTTATTAAATAGGGATTTTCCTGCAAAATGTCATACATCCTCCAAATCTAATCAAATTAGATTAAAACAAGCATGTATAAATTCAAGACAACAAGATTAAACATTGAATTTAAAGGGCTAATCATATTAGGGGGCCTAGAATCAGACTCGCTCTGATACCATTTGTAGGGGTTTTATAACGGAAATCCGGTAACGCAGCGGAATAGTGGAAAATCAAAATTTTTCGATTTCAAAAATTTTTTCTTGGATCAATAAAATAAACTTATTTATTTAATTATCCAATACTTAAATTCTGAAAAATTACACAAGAAATCATATTTCTTGGTAATTACCGAATTGCCCCATAACTTTGCAAATTGATCATTTTAACCCAAAAATTATCAAATATAATTTTGGATGGTTCTCAATCAGTTCTAAGATGATTTTGACATGTCCTACATGTCAAAATATAAATTGCAACAAAAACCCCAAAAATTAGTGAAATTACCGTGAGGCCCCTAATTGGGCAAAATTGTGCATTTTGCTCATTTTATGTTCAAAACACATTAAGATGAAATCCAATCAATCCAATATTTTATATGAATCTTATACACATCAAAATACATAACATAAATGAAAATCCCCAAATTTGGAGATGGTCTTAAACCCTAATTTTTCAATTTCACCAAATTGGAGAAATTAGACCAAATTAATTAAATCCAACACTTCAATTAAGTTTCCACCACACAAATCAAGCCTCACCACAATGAAATAACTATAGAACAATTCTAGGTCATTTAAGAGTGGATAAACAACTCTAGAATGTCAACTAGTTCATCAAACTATCAAAAGAATACTTATTAACACATTAGAAGCATTCTATGATCTTTATACATGCTCAACCCTATCCTAAAACTTCCATCCTCCAACAACACAAAGAATAAAGAATAGAAAAATAGAACATCACAAGATGAAGCCAACAACACAGGAACATTTTTCTCTCTAATGGCAAGTTGGAAATACTTACTAAAATCAAAGCTTTTCTTTGTTTTTCATTTTCTTTCTCTCAAGCTTATTTGTCTTCTTTTAATGGAGTTTTTCGATGAGTGTTTTAACTTAATTGAAACCCAAAAAATGAAACAAATAATTTATACCTCCTCCATAAGGCATGGCCGAATTTTGGGTATAAAAATCAAGATATTTTTTTTTTCTTTTTGTTTCAATTAATTACAACTTGTCAACTTGATAAAAATGATCATTATTCTTTTTCAACCAAGTCAACAATTGCAATTAAGTCATTAAAAATATCATAACTTTAGATATTTATTTTTAATTAATTTAATTATTTAACAATAAATAATTAAATAATTATTTAAATACAACTATATTAAATATATGTATTATATTTACATTAAATATCAAATACATATATATTTATGATATTAGTCAAATATCTCAATTTGACAATTAATTCATGTGTATTTGATAAAATCTATCATTAAATGCAAATACACAAAAATTAAGAAATGACTATTGGGTCCCTTCACATGTACTTTGCGTTTAACCATTAAACGACTTATAAATAATCAATATTATTTATAAATATTGCCCTAGTGCTCTATGAGTATATTTCATTAGTGAGACTCTCTAGATTTAGGCATATCCGTCTCGAAATCCAATTTCGTATCCATAATTTACCCACTCGTAAATTATGACGACACATATAATCTCGCTGAATCATACAGGTTGAGGTCATGGCAAATGTATAATTCCTCCGTCACAGGTATCCGGATATATCCCAGAGATAAATGTAAACGTCAAATCTCTATAGGGACTATCCCGTCGACGTCTCTATTAGCAATCTCAAAAAGAATATTTAGAACTAAATTCTAAAATGTACCACAGGCCCATTGTTTTTATCTGATTGCTAATCATATATGGACTACCTATGCTCTATACACAGAACTGATGGATCATATCTCGACACACATAGGACACCTTGAGGATCTATCTACACCCAACGAACAAACGGAGGTCTAATCTAATAGATCGGTGATGTGACTGCCATCTAATTGTAGAAGATGTCTCATGTGCCCACAGTGGCATCTCAAGTCGAAGAATCACAAATGCTACTCAACCCGAGAAGATTCTTATTGACGTTGGTATACCATCCATTAAAAATATTCGATGAGTCGTTCAATGTTTATCCGCTATAAACACCTACACGTCTATACTAGTCTCCAAGACTTATGGTTCATTGAGAAACCATTGGAATCATATATTCCAGTATAAGAAATTTATCGGTCTCAACGGGTTTACTTTACTGACCAAGTAGTGTAAACCTTGACCAGGAACCGTCTGAGAATGACAACGTCATGATACAACTCAATGTCAGTTGCGACGCTTTTGCAACAGTATCATGACTAGTCATCCTAAGGTCTATTACGTCTTTACCATATTAAAAGATATATTATATTACAGAAACTGCTTGTATTATTAAAAATAAAACGTTTTACAGTAGTATTCATAAAGAAATACAACCGGGAATTGGCGCTCTGAGCACCAACCCCAACATAAAGTCCCTCTGATATCGACTCTCGATCGAGTGTGGGCAATAAAGTCGTCATGCCCCTAATTTGATTATAGGATAAGAGCGTCATTGATATACGGGATCCATGTATTGGTAAAATATATTTTTCGAAAGACTTATATTTTGGCAAAAGATTTAATGCCCGAATGTGACATTCTTTGCTAGGATCTCAAGCCCAAGTATCTGAGCCAGCAGATTCCATCTTGATCATCACCCTTCTTCATACATTAAGAACGCTTTGCCAGAAAGCTTCTTTCAACAGTCGTGGATTACCTGGTGTAATATATACAAGTGAATGATGTGCCTTAATACGGAAGGTAGCCATCACATCTCAAGTCAATGGACTAGTGCTATACTAGAATGATTGTGCGATGAATCATTAACTATGGATAATCGCTCAAGTGACTCATCTCATTTGGTCATGTTCAGTAACACGTTCTTCAATGTATTACCCATGTTCAAGCTCTTGTGACGTGAGACCCATCACCCAATTATTAGTATCATATATGAATCAGTGATAACATCAAAATATGCTAGTCATGAGATATGATCATCCCTAATGATATCACATCAACATGGAATTAATTTGGATATATTTAAATCGAAAACTCTATACTCAGATCTACAACTCTTTGTAGATAGCATTTCGACACATAATACACCACATGTTCTTATTTTCATATTATAATCAAAAGATCACAATTGAACATATGTAAAAGATAATATTGTCATTATATTAATAATAAATCATTTTTTAATTAATAACAAAAGCATATTTATATATGGATGATATCACCGACCTACTATGACAAGATTGATTCTAGGACATATCTCTAACAAACTCCCATTTGCACTAGTCTCAATCAATATCCATATTCTCAATATGATGATTCAGTTATTGTTGCATCACTGACTTAGTTAGTGCATCCATCACGTTGTCTACTGATGGAGTTCTCTGATTGACCATTATTTATCTGGAATAAAACTCTTGATCAAGTGATATTTTCGCAAAATATGTTTAGACCTCTGGTCTTGGGTTTCATCTCTTTTTCTTGCAAGCTTCTTTCATCAGGCGTGGATAGTTCGGTGTAATATAGACAAGTGAACAATGTGACTCAATATGGAAGGCAGTCATAACATCTCAGGTTAATGGGCTAGTGGTACACTAGTACGGTTGTGCGATGAATCATTGACTGGGGATAATCGCTCATGTGATTCGTCGCGTTTAGTCACGTTTAGTGACACTTTCTTCATCATATTACCAATATTCATGCTCTTGTAACGTGAGACCCGTCACCAAGTTATTGGTATCAGACACTATCAATGGTAGCATCAAAAATATACCAGTCATTCGATGTGATCATCCCTAATGACATTACCTTAATAATCAGAAACTACTTCGAATGTATTTAAATCAAAAACTCTGTTCTCAGATCTACAACTATTTGCATAAGAGTTTCATCACACATAATACATCGCAGGCTCTTATTTGCATATTATAATCAAAAGATTATAACTGAACATATACAAAAGATAATAATGTCATTATATTAATCGTAAATCGTTTATAATTAATTACAAAGTATATTTACATTAGGATGATATCCCCAAACCATTGTGACAAGATTGGTTTTAGGGCATATCTCTAACAGAAATTTCATAAGCAAGAGGGTTATTTATTCAGTGGCAGTAGGTTGTGTATTCCATATGGTTCTATACGTGATTTATGGTGCGTGAGGCACATGGTGGGGGGCGTATTTGGATATTTTTGGGATAGTAAGACCTTAGACATACTTAGTGAGCATGTTTTATTGGCCGAGGATGAAAAGGATGTCATGGGCATGTGTGATAAAAGCATCATTTGTAGAATTGTCAAATATAAGGTCTTACCTCATAGGTTGTATACTTCTTTACCAGTAGTACATAAGGAACATTGGGTTGACATATCTATGACTTTGTCGTAAGATTGCATGTCATAAAACAGATGATGCTACCAACATTGCTGAGTTGTTCTTTAGAGAGACAATACGACTTCATGGTATACCTAGGAGTATTGTTTATGACCGTGATGTTAAATTCTTTAATGACTTTTGGAAAGTTCTCTGGGAATAAATTGGGAACCAAGTTATTATTTTCTACTTGTCACCCATAGACTGAAGATCAAACTGAAGTCATTAATATGACTTTATCCAACTATTGCATACTATTGTCAATAAGAAAAAGTCATGGGAAGAAGACTATTGTCCATTAATAGAGTTTGCATACATCTCCTTTTGAGGTCGTATATGTCTTTAATGTGAAGACAGCTTTGCTCCATGAGCACTGGCACCGAAAGTAGAAGAAAGAAGAAGCCAGCAGGATGGAGCTAGCAGCAGCTGGCAGCAAGTGTGCCAAACCGCATGGCACTGTTCACGCGGTTTGGACACTATAAAATGAGCCACATACCTCAGTTATTATCATCCCAAAGTGTGTAAGCTCCAAGTAGAGAGCTTGAGAGAGTGTGAGGTTTTTTGTTAAGTTTCTAGTTGTAAACTTGTAGTATTATTCTTGTAGTAATAAATACAATTCAGGTTTTCCTCATATATTCTCTAAAGTGATCGGTGAATCACAACAAGTGGTATCAGGAGCTTTGGTTCTTCATTGGGATCGAAAAAACGAAGAACAGAGTTTGGTTCGGAAAATTCGAGTTCCGGAAAAGTTGTCAAAAATTCATTTTGAGGTCACAATCAGCTAGTTCACGTCGAGACGAGCACGGTGGTATTTTCCGGTGGCCGAATTGACGTCCACAGCATCCGCACGCGCCGCACGCGCCAGACAGAGGGATCTTCACGCGCCTCACTCGCAGACACGCTCCGCGCGTGTGGCTGAAGGTTGGAGACGATCCGCGTGGCCGTCACGTCAGCGCCACATCACGCCCAGTCAGTGCACAGTCAGTGCCCAGTCAGCGCCTCGTCAGCGCCCAGTCAGCAGACACGTCATCCGCCACGTCAGCGCCACGTGTCCGCCACGTCAGCAAATCGGTCCCACCTTGCCACGTCAGCACTGCCACGTAGCGCCACGTCAGTAGCCTGGTAAATTTCATTTAGCCCC